>JAHZNE010003388.1:0-35163 GCA_027744055.1 Callyntrura sp. NNG-2020
GCATTAAAATACAGGGCATTTTCAACATTTGAATAGGGCATTTTATCGTAGGGCATTCTATCTTTCGGCATTAAAAAAATAGGGCATTTTATTTTGTCTTCTATCGGTACACCGACTTTTCGAGTCTAATGTACTCTAAGTCATTTTTGCCATAATGCATGAATGAGCTTGTCTCAAGGTTACCGAAAAATAGAAAATGTTTGAAGTTTCATGAAAATGCTTTAAATGTTTATATAAGCTTGCAAGTTGCGAATGGATAATGATGATATAGATTAATATGAGAAATTGAATCACGAACAAATAAGAAGTTTCCCATCGTATTTTTAATATTCAGTTTCACATTTATACATACAAACAAATATATTATTTAAAAATTAATTTTTATCAGATTTCCGTACTATAGTTAGGTATGTAAGAGGATGTGCCTTGTCAACAAACTTGCCATTACAACTCTCTCCCGTTTTACTTTACAACAGTACCAAATATATTTTATATGATTCATTCTTCTTAAATAAAACTAATTAGAATATTCAGTGTCCCATATTTTAATTATATACATCTCTAGCGTTTAGTACTCCGATAGTAATAATAATTATCCTTTATGAAACCACTGGCTCATTTTTCCCATTTGACTATGCATATAACTGCTTTTGACGTCCAATATGAATCAAATGAAATATTAGTTCGTTAACTATTTTTGGTATATATGATTTTATTTACTGATTTTACTTAGTTTTACTGCATAATACATACATTGTTATATATGTACTCTACGTCGATATCACAATCACAACACCACACTCAACTTATTTCTTACAATCTTGATTACTTTGAAACTTATGTATTATAAATATAGGTCATACTTAATAATTAAATGCATAGTACTTGTTATTGTGTTATGTCCAATTTTTAAAAAGGTTACTACAGGAAAGGTTTAAATTAATTAGGTATTAAACATTTGACATTCATTCTATTAATTTTGCTGTCTGAAACATAAAATTACAAATGCATAGACTGCTCAAACATATTAATGGCTACAAGGAAAATATGTAGTTTTTAAAATGATAACCAGTTAGGGTATACTTTGGTAATCTTTTAAAGCTAGAATTTTGAAAAGCACAAATTAGTTCATAAAAATATTGATATTTTAAGAAATGATCAATCGCTCATTGGAGATGTTGCTTGAACTTCTTTTCAATTGAATAAGTGTTATCAGCACCTCACCGCTCCTGTTATAATACCCCCAAACCAAGCATCAAATGATGATAATGATGACGATAACGAAGAGCATGCTTCAGTTTGTATCTAGCATAACC
This sequence comes from Callyntrura sp. NNG-2020, assembly GCA_027744055.1. Lineage (NCBI taxonomy): Eukaryota > Metazoa > Arthropoda > Collembola > Entomobryomorpha > Paronellidae > Callyntrura > Callyntrura sp. NNG-2020. The sequence goes on from JAHZNE010003388.1 coordinate 1,317, forward strand.
GTATCCAATAACACACATGACATGGGGGTTGTCATAGGGAGGAGTGATGAATGATACTGATAACGCTTTTTCAATTTTATTAACGTTGCTTTTCCTTTTCTATTAATTAGAAATATTGTTAAACGATCAAACGAGTTTTCCGCAAGTAAACGGAGTGTTAGCTTGCTAACTCATGTTGACGCTTAAAAATACTAATGATTTAAAAATTTGTTCTCTCCAGCATTCATGCTTTGCGAAGATACCGTAAGCACACTCCCTAGATTAACATTAAAAAATTAAAAAGTTTCTTGTAATCATAAACGTTTTATGACCATGTACAATTTAAGAAATAAAATTATTCGAAATATTTAGTATACTAACGTAGAATAAAAATTATGGGTCATTCTGTAAAGTAGAACTTTAAACTGTTCTATATTCAATACTACTTCAAATTGGACAAGTTCAGACATTAAAAATGGAAAATGCTTTTATGTTTTCAATATTTAAAGACCTCGAAGAAAGGATATTTTAGGAAATTCGGATGGCTTGCTCGCTTTACATGTAGGTATATTAATTGTAACTGGTTTCCAAAAAAGTTTTATTTCAGATAAAAAAAATCAACAAATTTTAAATGCTCTGATTTTGATTCACATTACACACTAGTTTTAGAAAACAAATGGAGAATGAATTTTAAAAATAACAATTTAACTATTGTAATTTGTAATACAGCATTATTGGGTAATCAATGTTTGTTATATTAGTAATAGACAGACACTTACATTAATTGTAAGAATATATATAATAAATCTTATAATCTTATTTAATATGGTAGAAAAAAGATGCGAGTGTGTATATTTAACGGTACAACTTTTTAATAAAGAAAACTAAAACTCGTTTAATAATTTCCGTCAATGAGATCAGAAAATCATAAAAAGTTTAAATATGATATCAGTTAAGAATTAAATAAATGATCAAATTGATGCCTATGCTATCTTCATAATATCATTATTAATAATTTTTACAACATTTTCAAATGGGGCTTTAAGTGAACCGGTCGCTAGTCTCTGGTTTTTAGGATAAAATCACCACGAGTTCTTGATGACCGTATCCCTAGATTTATTCCATTCTCATTCCGATTTATTCGGCATTCTGCAAATACCTAATATTTTCATTTAGCTAGTTGTATGCTCTCCTGCGAACTGGATCTGGTTTCTGGATAGTAGTACACTTATTTTTTGTAATAAACTGTGCATGCCAACTTCTAAATTACTGCATCATTTAAGAATTCAAGTCAAAAAATGCTGTGACTGCAAACAATAGAATAAAAAATATAAATAGTTGTAAAAATCATATTTTAATAATAAATTGATAAAGAAAAGATTCCCTAGATCATTAACACGTTTTACTATTATTAGTAATCGCTCTTGAACCTATGTGTGCACAGTGCTACCTATTTTATAGTTTATCTGTTGTATAATATTTTTTTTGAAAACTCGTCTATTTTTATTGTATTGTTTAACACGGTACGATCGATTCAAAGTCTCCTTCTACAGTAGTACGAGACACTACAATGTTACGAACCATTATAATTATTACTTTACTACTACTACGTCTAAAAATTTGCTACTTTGAATGGACCTTTCTTTGATAACCTTCCACTTCCATCAATTTTGTTTAAATCGCATATAACAGACAAGCAATAATGCATGCAGTGTATTTTGCCATTTTTCGGCTGCATTAAACATGCTTGCTAAATTTTTAAATGCAATAATTTGTAGCCAGTTGCTACTACTGCTGCTGTGCTGCTTGTGCAGAGACCGATGAAGGATGCTGTTGTATGGATGTTGATACAAACGAAAACGCTCTGGTTCTCAACGTCAACAGATAACCAACAACAATACAAATGAGTCAAGTTTTCAGTAATTCCAACATGGGAATTACTCAATTAACCATACAAATGAATGTATACACTTGTAATAATAATAATAATAATATGATATATATATATACGTGTTATAATGACTAAATTGTTAGACTGGCTTAAAAATACCTTTTTTGCATTAGCAATGATTAGTTTGGTAAGATGAGAGTGATAGTAGTGGTAGTATTAATTAATAGCTAAATATTTCACTTAAATCCAGCTTACAAATTTATGTACAATTTACTTAATTAATATAATTAGACACACCAACAAACTAGGCAATTCAATTTTATTATGCAATTTTTTTTCTCTACTATCTACTTATAGCCTTAATATTTTTACCTTAAAGTTTCGAGATGGTTTGATTGCATTGATTCTTTGGAAAAGTGCGTTCAATATAAGCAATATATAGAGTGCATTTTTTGCGGTACGCGAAATAAAACGTGTAAATGTGCACGTGAGAATGCATTCTTTTACCGGTAATAATTACTGTCCGCATTGGCAGCGACTCTAGGCAAGATGTTTCAGATTTACCATGACTATGACAGATGTAATCACATATCCACATCTTACCTTTCCATAACGCCAGCATAATTCATTTTTCTGTCTAGCTATCGATATGGTGACTGTCCACAGTATACGCACACCTTTTTTCTATATGCCAGCGTTCTCCCAAAATTTTTGTCGCTGTCAGGCTGGGTATACTCCCCGTTTGATTGCCTCACGATTTTCACATGCACAATTATAAGTAATTAAGTTGCAGACTAGCAGAATACATTTAATAAACTTGCACAAGCATCCAATTGAAAAAGACTTTTAAGTATATAATACTTGTATATTTATAACTAAAGTAGTGCAAAGATATTGACATCAAGGTGACAATAATAATGAATGCAATTTGTTTCTAGATATTATGTTGAGGAGTATCGATATTTCACGTGTGAGTTAACTAATATAAACAAGCAAGGAAGATTAATAATAGAGTAAAATTTCTGAAAGCTCATTATTATTATAACCAGCTCTTTTTTTTAAATCCATAAAACTGTGATATCAGCCTTCATCAGCAGCAAAGATGCATGCATAACTATGTAACTGCGCGCATTCTTTCATCGTTTTTATGCGTTTTGTTTCTCCATTTTATTTTTGCAAATATGAAGCAATGATCAAATGAACAGCAGGCTAGTTTTCACTCTGTTCTATACCGTTGCAGTCCATCAGAGCAACTGAACTGACTAGAAGCTTTTTACTACACTGAGGTATTTTGTAGGCATTGAAATAAATATTTTTTTTTAAATAATGACATGACTTGATGAAACATGGCCACACAAAATGGTGTTGCAATTGCAAAATCAGCGTCCTATAGCAATAATTATCTTTTTGCTGTTGAAATTCAGTCAGAAGCTGCGTTTTTCATTTATCAAATCGACAATAACAGATACCTGGGGACAATAATGTAATACACCGAAAACATAAATAACAAGAAGACAAGCTACTCTTTTCTGGAAAGATAAAATTTGTTTGTTTTGTAGTTTACAACCAATATTTCATTTCATTACATTCAGTATTTAATACAATGACTGTCCTATTCACAAATAGTATAGAGTAAATAACTGACCTGTGTATTTATGTAGGTTATGTATTTATCGTTTTTTTAGTGTTCAGATTTGTGTTGAAAATGGATTTTAGATTCTTTTTGTTAAGATCCACGAAGACATAGGCTATCACATTTCAGGTCCCCTTCCGTCTGTCCAAAAAGATTTTTGCGTCATATTGTTTTCGCTCATATTTTAACGACTTTCAACAGTTGGAAAATAATGTCAAAAGCTTTCTTCATGATTTGCGTTCTTTTCAATGTTCATACATTAATAACAGCTTTTATACAGTTTTATAATTTCATACATCTCTGCTAGTTAATTTCCACACTTGTACAGTCCTTTCAATCATCAACGTTTCCTAATTTAATTCAACAAATATTTAAGCATTCTCCCTATCGTCGCCACCTGTGCGTGGTGCACGTTATGTATGTCGCATTTACTAAAAATTGTAATAGTAACCACCTATATATGTTTTAAAACATTGCAGATCTCACCAGCACAGAAAATATCAGCATCAATAAACTTAACTGGTGTGACGCTGATACTTTGTTAACCCGTTGTGTACATACTCGTACCAGTCACCTGTAAACAATTAATTTTATTGGCATTTCGATCCATTCTTACATAGTTAACCTTTCCTAACAATTCGTACATCACTCATTCCAACAATAATTACTTACACACAAATGCATAGAATAGAATAATAATAACGTGAAATACTAATTAGTTAGTGTGACGAATGACGATATATGTTTTCGTGTAATGCATACGATAAGTAGTTTGTGTGTAGAATAATGGTTACGGTAGAGTGGTAATAAATGAATTTTCTTTCTTTCTTTAAATGTGACTCAACTTTTTTTAAAGTGTCACGTTACGATATAATATATATGGAAAACAAAATTGCAATAAATGGTACATTGTGATTCTCACGTCCAGACTGCAGATTTGTAAAAACTTAAGAAACAATTAACGTACATATTTTTCACGTTTCTCTGACCATTACTACTTTTCGATTTATGCGTTTAAAATTGTAATCGAGCATCATCACAGAAATTCCCAAGTTCAAAAAAAATTTCGTTTCCTTGAACTTCACTTTCACTTCAACAGTAAATGCGCCTTGTGTTACCAAATACTTAAACCATCCGACGACGTTCCCTGCCAAGCACGTACGTACACGTTTCCCGCTCTACTAAACACCTATACACTCAGTAAGACAAATACTTTCACTTCACTGCCAACAATCCTAATAACTAATTTACAATGTGAAATGGTATCAACATTATCCTTTTCTCTTCCTAAAACCTTTTCCCATTGTTGCTAACCACGCCACGTGGAAATTTACCAACTCTTTCGCTTACCCTTTCTTGTTGAACCCTTCCCGTTCTACGGCGACAATTTATATATTTTAAAATTAATAACATTCAACTTGAGAATTTAAAAAAACGTTGTTAAAAATGAAAGAGCTAATTAAATGATCAGTAAAAACATAATACAGATTCTTGTAAAATACAATACTTTTTGGTTTTGTATGAAGATTCTCGTGTTAAAATCCGTCTTCTTCTGTATGCCAAATGCCAATACAAATGTCCATCCGTTCCGTTCTATTACCGTCTGTTTTGATCCTTACAAAATTAAGTTTTTATGAGTATTTTCGTGAAGTTCATGCTACCTCGTCGGTTTTCTTGTTTAAACTTAAATATAATACACAAGTTTTTTTAAAATTAATAATGGGATAATCGTTATCATGAGTGACTGGAATTAAAAATAATATGATGATTTTTTTGTGAACGTTAACAGTCTGTGTTCACATTTTCTTGGTATGAACTTACGAAAAGCGGTAAAAGTCTCGGTAAATGAAGGTATAATATCTAAAGAAGTTATCACTGAATTCCCAATTTGCAAAATAGATACACAATTTCTCAGTTCTTTCCAGGTTCAAATTAAATATTATAAATTCATCATGAGACTTTGTTTATTCCTGCGTTAGAACAAGAAAATGGTTTTGGACCCTACATTTTCAAGACTTTTTCCTTTGATTCAAACATCAGCGTGCGGTAATTTTTACGATTTTCATCCGGCGGAGTAATAATTGTTTGTAGGTTATCAAACATCAAATGTCAACTGGTGAGTATCTCGTGGAGAGACGGAGAGACTTACCAGTCAAGGTGAGATTATATTTTAGAATAATTATAGGCCAATTTTTGAACCAGAGTAAAAGTCTAGTTTATATTCCGTTATTGAGATAATTTCTACAAATACTAACTAATAAATCCGTCATCTTCAATATGAACACAGACTGAATGAGCTCAGATTTTTGTTTAGGTAGTTTTCCCCCTACACAAGTCAAACCTTTCAAAAATGTAGTCCGTTAAATAAAATTACCTAACTTGTTTGTTCGTAATATGAATTAGTCATAAAAAATAAGAATAAGAATTGGTTACAAACATTTTTCAAGTGTGCAGCAGACCCGTTCCATATTAACCAAAANCATTTTTCAAGTGTGCAGAAAGCAACATTTTAGTATGTAAATGCACACTACCTATTAATAACTGTTTTAAACAAGCCATTTCCCTACAAATATATTAATCATATTCATGATATTAAACATGGAAGTTTGTCCAGAGAAACAAGGTTTTCATTATCATCAATCACCCTTTCTAAGCATTCCTTTTTCTCCTGTTCGGTGTTGCTTGCTTCCACGGAGACAAATTAGTGCATGTCTCCTTCTACTTCACCAAGATTTTTCTCTCCGAAATCTTACACATTGAATTTACGACTTGAGACTTGATTTTACCTTTAAAATTACACAATACTACGAAAAAGAAACGAAGAAGGATAAAGGATGACAACGAACTGTAATAATAATCATAGCAATTATATTCAATTTTCCAAAGTCATACTTTGTTTCTGTTTCCATCCTGTAATTCTGTATGTAACTGTATGTATGTATGTATTTTTTAAAGGTTTTACATTATATGAAATGAAAGACTCTTGAAAGATGACAAGACGGGAAGAGAAGAGATTCACTTTTAAATAATCTGCTGTTTTTTTTACATAAAAACCTTGTTTTCCAGTCCTTTCAAAAGTGTTGTTACTGTTTAATTTAGTTCTTTTGTGTTTTTGTATGCGTAATTTGGTTTTTTTCACTACGTTCCCTTTCCCTCCACTTATTGACACCATCTCTCAAACAATTGTTGAAGTTAACCTTACACCTACATGTATATGTATATATAATGTATAGTTACACAGAGAGGATCTCATATATGTATTTAATTATAAACAAATGGAACAACTTCATTTTTATGTTTACACCTATACCTAAAATATTTAACTTAACTAACATGAATTTTACACATACTTAATATTACCTTTTATATCATAATGTATTTAGTTACTACTATTTTTTCTATATCTGTCGGAGAATCTTTGACAAGAAATTTCTATAACAACTCTGTAATTATTATCGATACCGGTAATGTAATGTATATGCATTAACCTAGAGAGTGGTAGTGGTACGTTAATCGTTTACATTTTTAATATTATGGTGGATTACTAGGTAACTGTAAAAGTTTCAGTTGGTATTAATACAACATATTATCCTCTTCAAAGTTAGAACAATTTCTCTACACTTTTATCAACACTAGTTTTAGCTGTAATTCTATACATACTTTTTACACGTTTGGTTAGTACAATTACATTACAGTTGAACGAAAACTCATAAACCAATGCCATGTCCCCAAAAATGATCTTCCACGCTTACAAAAGTGCACACACTTAATATCATTATGTATAGGTCTTCGTAACTAACAAACATTTTCGCCATGTTCATAGGGTAAAAGTTGATATATCTTAGAATTACAGAAAATATTAGTGCCGTTTTATTTCACTGCATACCTCCATCTGTTGTCGTTTCCTATCTTTGTATCGTCAACAAGGACCCTTTCTTTGTTCAGCTACGGTGTATTTTTCTAAATAGTGCTTAATTTACCTTCATATTTTTAATTTTCCACATATCATCGTACTCCTGGTAACTGTAACTTAGTTTTTGAAATGTAATGTTCGCACACACACTCTTCTCCTTTTATACAGTCTGTTCTGCTGAACCAAAACGTTGAACACTGAACAGAAAAATTGGTAAAAGTGGTTGACTACATAATTTAGTAACAGTAAATTACTTTTTGTGTAGTTTGATTACATTTTAAGTACAAAATAGTGGTACTTTGCGGTGTAATGTACTTTTACGAGTGGAGATTACAGGAATGAAAAGTATACTGCAGTATAACAATATTACAGCAATAAAAATCTAATGACAGTTTGCCCTACAAAAAGTTTGTTTTTTAGGTTATCCCAAATCCTAATCAGTGAAAGTTTTAAAACAAAGTTGTAAATGCATTCGGCCGATGATAAATCATATTGCCGGTATATCGTTCTAAGATTTTCGTGAATTTAAGATTTATGTATAACTATTGGAAATCCTACATGCTCATTATGATGATGGTGTACCCACGGGAACATATGTTGACGTTAAATAGATCTGACTAGTTTTTTCTTGTTCATTATAAAATCCCAATCTAACTGGTAAAAGTGATATTAGACCTTATGCTGTAAGAATATTTATTCTGTTTTTTTAGGAAAAAATGTTGTTGATTTTGTAAAAATTGTAAAACTCTCATTTTTTTTAAAACAAGAAGACTTAAAATGTTTTCAAATTTTGACTACATAATCTTCGAATCTTCATTCGCAAAAGGGAGGACGGGTCCGCAACGATGAGCACAGAAACACCCACATGCACACTCAAACACACAGCCAATTTGTTTGTCCTTTTGTTTCTTCTTCACATTCTCTCTTCCACTGCTTGCTCTTGCCAACAACACAACTTGCTTTCATCGTAAATTATTTCCGAAATGCTACAGTAATTTGTATAGTTAACTTGTATAGAGATTAGTTAGTAGCAGTTTATACCATATTTATATATCTACTTGCACACACATTTCTTATATCTGTATATAATTCAATCAAATATGGCTATCCCATTGTGACGCCTAACATGGTAAATTGTAGTATACGCAGATTTCGATCCTCTTTTCGGAGAGAACACGCAAAATTGCCATTCTTTTTTATCTTTTTTCGTGCTCCTGGGTAGCAATCGTGACTGTAGTATAATTGCATATAGATTTACTGGTGACTTGTGAAAATTCACATTTACAGCTTCTTGTGATTCTTCGGTTTCCGCTTCAATTTCGTTTGCATTACAGTTATCAATCAATTCTGTACTGTTTTATACTTATGTTTCGGCTCAACTACGCCTCAAAATCTACGCTGCTGTTTTACTTTGTTATGCTTCCTACCTAACTAGTTTGACTATACCAAGAATATATATATATATATGTATATATATTTATATATTTATTTATATTCACTATATATTTTCTCAGAATATTATGTTAAATATCTTAAAATATTATGTTTTTCACCATATATTCAACGTATTGTAACTGTATATGCTTATCATGAACGAAAAAGGAACATTTCGTTACTTTCGTCATTCTCACTGATTGGAAAATTCAACAATTCATTGAAAAAATTTCAAAACTTTTGCGTTATTATAGTATGGACATCCCTGTTTTCTTCTTTTATCAAGTGAAACTTTTTATTAAACGTATAAAGTAGAGTTGTTGTTGTTTTTCATGAACTTCAGTACTTAGGTAAGTGGTATTTCTATATATGTATACACTAATTTTAGTGGTGGTAGTTGTTGTATAGAATCTTTGTTTCACCAAAGGGTATTACAAGTATAATAATCTGTAATGTACAGTAATGTACGTTAACAAAGAAGTATATGCTCCTATTTTGGTAGTACTCTAATATTGTTTAAAATAATATTATATGTAAGAATTCATAACTAATAGTACAATTAATTACATAAATTTAATGTATATCATCGTATAGATATCATTAATATACTTTCTCCTGCTATGCTCATCATATTTTTTCTATGTGAGATTAGTGGTGACATTGACAGAGTCAAATTTGAGACTCAGAGCTGCAAATCATCATCATAGTCAGTAATATACTTTTCACTACACACTTATATTTGCTTTGTAACCGTCTTCTTTCGTTATCTGCATCTATATCATATTTTGTTCATTCATGTTCTCCTGCGCACAATCCCGCAGTGTTTTATTTAGTGTTGAAAGTACAATAATGCATGTCATCGGTTAATATTTCTTTGGTGTCAGCCACTGTCTCCCGAGTTTCCGGTAGTGTTCTCAATGAGAAACAGATCAAAACAATCAACACGAAAAAATAGGAGCGACGCGAACGAAGTAGTAGACTGTTATATACATCTAAGTGTATGTATTCTTTATGCATGTTGAGGGAAAAAACCGAAGAAGACTTTTTTTGTTAATTTCCTGTGCATTCTCTCAACAGTACACATTGTGTGTCTGTAGTTTGTAGTACAAGACCAACAACGGAATAATAGTTTGTTTAGTAAACGGACAGTTTTCTTTGTTGGAGACAAGACGACTGTTTCACTCGGTTCATTGAATCTGTATTTTTTTTGTTTGTTTTGCAGACTGTTTTGGTTACAAATGGGGGATAGGCGATGATTTGCCTAGAATTGATTGACTGAAGACTGAATGGTACTTTTCAATACAATCCTAGAGACTTTTTAATGCTCTTATTGTTGTTGTGCTCTTGGTGGTGGTAGTGATGGCTTTGAATAATAACTTCTTTTGAACGTTTTTAGAGAGTTCAATACAGAGATAGAGAGAGAGCTCTGCGTCTCCTTTTTTCATCTGGATTCTTTTTTCGTGAGTGTGAATGACTCGATTAAATTCTATTTTTACAGTCGAAGAGATGTTGTTGCGTGCTTATATGGTACACGGTGCCTTTCGTACTTTATTCATATTTTATCCTGGAAAATTAAAAAAAAAACAGAGTTATATATGGATTCATTCATTTTAGCCGAGGATTTGTCGTAAAGCATGAAAAAAGTGTTTAAGTCAAAATTTTGCAGCAATTATGATTAGTTAACATATAAAATGTAAACAAAGTAACATCTTTGGCTGTAGAGCCACATATTATGTTTAACTTACAGTTTTCATCCCGTAAAATCTCCTGTTTTGAAGTAACACCGGGGATACAGACTCCAAGAACCGAGGCGGCCTTGTTAGAAACGGGGGACACCGGGTGGGTGACCAGCAACTGCAAGATACGATTATAAAATCACGTTGAATTTCCTGAGTAGCGTACTTAATCAATCAGTTTTTTATTGGTTTGTTTTTTAAAGAAAATGTTTGTAATACGTATTTAGCTTATTTACAGTAAGGAAAATATTCAAAATGGGAAACTTAATAAATGAATCAGTATGTCAATTAAATTGCTAGCTAGTAAATTCTGCCAAGAAACTAAAGACAAAAATCGATTATTTCTGTTATTCTTTCTGGCTCAAAGCCACTTGTGTTAATTCTAATTTCTAGGACTTTCTGGTTATTTGCATTACCCACTGCGAGACAAACAAGCTATTTTATATATTTAGAACAATTTACAACTGTAAACTGTCAACCGTATCCTAATTTGAGTGATATGTTTTTGCAAAGCAAGCTGTCGAGCGACAATAATGTTTTAACGAAGATTTGTAGTTTTTTTGAGTTGTCCAATTTTGACTTTATATTACGATGAATCTGCAAAATAGAAGCAATATTTAATTCAACTTGTTTCTTCAAATCACCGTATCTAAAATACTGTTTGGATTTGGAAGCGTTACTAAAATTGTCTTGTGCCATCTTCATTGAAAAAATGGCTATATTTAGAGTGTCTAACGACAAAAGCCTGTATATGTATCAGTATGCAGCAGCATCGTTTCTACACGTAGCGGGGTGTTAAAGCTTAGTAGGATAAATTTTGCATTAATTGATGTGGCAGGAGTGGAGGAATGTTGCTGCTCAGAGCATTATTTCAAAACACAAATAAATTTGCTACTTATCGAAGCGAGAAGCATGGGATGAAGCAAAATGGTAAAGAATGTATTAAAAGATTTTTGAATTTATTATTGAACATTGAACACACTATAGTGCCTAGCGTATAAGACTCAATTATTGTACAAATTGTTACAAACTTTAAAGTATGTGCTTTCTATTAATAGTGTACATTCTAAACTTAGAAATTTGAGTAAAATCTATATACAAGTATATACGGTGGGGTAATCTGAGATCCCCTTTCCCAAAATTTTCTGTTTTCCTGTTTATGTTGTAATCCTATAATTCCGTTGGTTTTCTTGGTACCCACAACCACTTCACTAGCATGTTTTATACCTGTACGTATGCACATCATGAGTGTGTGAGTGTTTGTTCATTTCCGATTAATGTTTCTCCACCGAGATGCGATATACCACTTTCCTTGTAACAACATTAAGGGTTACTACACAAATTTTCAATAAGCTAATGTAGTTTATTAAATAAGGTAGTGCGGTAGTAAAATATCCAATCAGTTTCTCCTTCAAATATATTATTTTTTCCTGTTTCTCCTCTCGGGAAATAATATTTTAGCAGATTACAGTGGTACAATTTGTGTGTTCATAAGGCAATTTTGCCAGTCACTGTGGTATTTGGTGGGTGTATGTGTGTGTGTGTAGTCGGTTCTACTGATTCAATTTCAATCCAATTTTTCCATTGAATTGAATAACATCATTCATCTACTTATATGCCTTCATCCATTCCTATCTTCACTCCACACACTTCTGACAATATCAACATGAACCTCTTTTCATTCTTTTCCACCACTTCTCTCCTCAAGCTAATTTCTTCCCTTTCATACACACAATAACCGACAAACAAAAAATCAAAAGTGACTCCGGTCTTTCCATTCAAGTCGGGAAAGCGAAATGAAGATGATATTACGAGGGAAAGTACCAGCACGTTTTTTGTGCATTGTACGTCTATCTACATAGTATGGTAGTACTCGTAGTACACGCTTTTGTGGAAAACCAATCTGGCATTAACAAAGGGATGAATTAAGTGGAATCATCCACTTCACCCGTCTTGCCTCCAACATGAAGAGCAAAGGCGGCGCCGACTTTTCAATATGACGCAATTTCATTCATTCTATGTTGTTGATTATTAATACTACTTTATTTCAACAAACATGTATATACCTATATGCATTCGTAAACTTTTTCGTATTGTAAAATCGCATTGAAAGCCCAAGTGCAATCTTGATAAGCATCTCTCTGACTAAGTGAGTACAGTTAAGTACAGTTCGGGACTTTTTTTCTATTTTTGTACAACTTCATGCCTCCGGCAGACACTTCACTAGCACCGACATGGCACGCTGCTTCTGTTTACTTTTAAAAAACAGCAAGTAGTGTGGGGTGCATGCGTCTACGTAAAATATGTCGTTAAGTACAGAATTTGTCGCTTTTTATTCAAATGCCCCGCGCAATACATATATGTATATATTATGATATTTTATGTACACGTACACACATATTTACGCACGAGGGAGAAAGCTGACTTTGTTTTGTCCTTTTGTTATTATTATTTTCAACTACAGACGCACGATAAAACAAATATTTTCCTTTGTTACACAAACACAGGGATGCAGATATATGCTCTATGCAAGAACAGCCACCGCAACCTATCAATGTACAAAAGGTTTCCTTTATTTAGACTGACGAGAAAATAATCTTTCAGGGAGGGAACGGGAAAAAATGTTTGAAAATAGACACATATACATATTTGTGCCAGCATTTCACATATAGTTTAGATAGGACTCGACATTTTCATTATTTTCTTTTTGAATTCATAGGCGGACATTTTCCCAGTGTTTGCGTGCGTGCTAGTTAACTAACGTTTATAACAACTTTTGTTATAATATGTATGTTTCATTCCACTCTCCGATTTCGTTCTCTTTTTCTTTTTTGCACGCTCTTGTCAATGTGGCATTTATAGAGAAACAAAAATAATTAGGGCAGTCTATCAGCAACTCACCACACAAAGGAAGTCAAAGTAAACCTGGAAAACGTCCCTTTCATAGTCGTCGGCTCTCTATACCAGGCTTTTGTAGTTCTACAGCTTTCAGTTAGAAAATTACGGTTTTTGATGCAGACTTTCCTTTAAATAGCCTTTGAGTATGCGTAAGTACTTATTAATTTTTCCGTTCTCATTTACTGAACCAGTTTAATCTTTCCGTAATCACTAATCACGATTGTCATGCACCATCCACTGCAGCTTATTTTACATGTGAAAGTAAGACCATTAAAGTCATAATGTTTATACCGATGTGAAAGCTGAAAAAGTGTAAAAAAAAACTACTATGTATTGCATGTCTGTCTCCGTCTCCTCTCTCTCCCTCTCTCTTTCTTTCTCTGCAGCACTACACACAGCGCACGTGATTCACTGGGTCAGTCTGAACTTTCTCATTTTATTTTGCTGAAAGCAGGCTGGAATTGTGGGGAAAACCCCTAATTTTTGCCGTCATGTTTGCTTGATGCATGGTGAAAACATGCCGTGGGAGTGTTGTTTGGAAACAACGTTCAATGACAGCAGCTGCATTGTTTTCTCGGTGCGGTTTGGTACATTAGTCGCACGTTTGGGGAATACCGCTCCACTACTGCTTCACTACATAGACCGTCCTCTGACGACGTACTATAGGTAGTATAGGTACTAATCTACGAGCAGGGATTTTTTTGTCTACCGATAATACAAAAATATGTATGTATATCAAACCAATTTCGGTTTAATTGTACTCTGGAACAATAAAACCTGCCGTCACCGCTAAAATGGCAAGTAATCGCAAAGGAAGGCGTGTGTGCTTCTCACAAGGTGTGCAGTTAGGAAGTTTCCTTATTTTATATACATCAGCAATTAACCTACTGGCTGTTTATGGGAGAGACGTGGTTCTTGTACCGTTCCTACTTGCCCTATATGCAGTTCAAGTTTCTTGGTAAAATACACAGTACATTTATGGGAGTGCGCCAGTTTATAGGTAAAAATATAATTGTAGTTGCATGTGAGCATGCAGAGGGAGAGAGGAAGAAACTACAGTCTCACCAACCACCACTCTACTATCCTTCTACAATCAAATCAATATATAACACATACACATGTGTTGATGCATCACCCCATAATTTCTTCTTGTTTGATGTGAGAAAAGGCCTGATTTGCAAACTTTTCCAAAAAAGTTCCCAAGAACTAAAAAGACTTGTTATAAGAGAGAAGGAACATTTTCGTCTTTCACCTTTCGGATTTAGAGCAAAAGCATATTCCCGGATGTCATTCCGAGTAGCCAAACAAGTTGGCTGAGAACTCTGTCAATTCAATATTAGACGTGCATATGTTGTAGTTGTTATACTATATTTGTTTAATGCAAACACATAAAAAGTCAGTTTTAACATAATAACGTGCATCGAGAGTACGTTTGCGAATTCAGTTTTTTGTGTATAGTATATGCTTATTTTATTCCTCCCAGACAATGTTTATTATTACGCTACACTATTACTGTTATTATCAAGGCAAGGCAATTTCTTTCCATTCTCATAAAAATGTGACTTCATTGTTAGCATTCACAGCCATGCTCAACTTGTGGGATGGAAGCACGCAAGAATATAATCAATAGGAAGCTATATATTATTGTGACGTGGCGAAATATATACACGACGAATTCACATGATTTTTCGCTCTGTGTATGTGTGTCTCAGAGTCTGTGTGTGCAAATAAAAATGGTGTATACAAAATGGGAAATCGTAGTGTGTTATTTCATCTAAAAATAAAAACACTGGAACCAAAAAAGTCCAGCGTATTAGTGTCAAGTCTACTAAAAGCCAGTAGCTAACACGATTGGGCACTTTTTATAATACAAAGAATTCACGCTTTAAAAAAGAACGGAGATAATAGAGAAAGAGCGAGAGAAACAGGAGAAAGCACGGAGCAGCGTCGTCGTGTAAAACGGCAGTAGCAGCAGAGCAGCAGAAAAAGAGATTATGCAATGTCAGCTCAGCTGCAAAGGCGGCAGCAGCATTACGATAATATGTAAGCTGACAAAGAAGCCGCAGGGGGTAGTGGTTGTTGGCTTTGTCGTCCTTACAAACTCTGAGTTGGAAACTTTCTTTTTTCTATTATCACGATAAAAGATTTGTACGTTATGTTAATATATTTACAAACATGGTAATAATGCTATTAACATGGCCTACACGACAAACACAACTTGTTTGTCATATCATCCTCCTGATTACAATACGCTTACGTTTGGCTTTAATTTACTTTCCTTTATTTTTATGCCCATTTTTTATTCATAACATGACACTTCCGGAATTTTAGATAATTAAACGGATTTCACCACAGTATATGCCATAAAATGTGGGTTTCTACTTGAAATCATCTTCAACGCACCAGCGTTTATTTCAGCAGCAGTGGATAACACGCAAAAAGTTGGGGTTTAGGGCTGAGGGTGAAAACAGGGAAAATTTGTGTAAGCATTGTAAAATCCAATAAAAACAGGGCAACCATACGGATGGAATGTGACAAGAGGCTCAAATCGTGTTTTGCTTACGCTGCTACTGCTGCTAGTAAGTAGCAGACGATTACATTGTGTATTTGATTAGTCAATATTACAAAACAACAGGGTTGTAGAAACTGAAGCGCATATTCCAACAATAGATGCATATACCAATAGTGTCTTATGCTTAACTGCGTTCATAGGAAAGCGGGGACAAATGAAATGAATCTCTGGAGTTCATGAACATGTTACGAATGAATTTGGCAAATGAGAACCTCAATGTCAGCAGGGGATAAAACAATGTTCATAAAGTAGATAGGCAAAGCTCCAAATCTACATTATTTTGTTGTTGTTGCTACCATTTTCAACTTTGTTTTTGTCAACTGGAGATTGACCGAGAGGGAGAAAAGGTCTGGTTTACCTAGTCACGTGTGTTGGGAGTTGAAAACGTGCAAGCGTGCTCTGATGGGTTAAGAGCACGTTGTTTTTTACATTTAGAGCCTTGGGAAAGTGTATCTTGAGCACATTTCCAATTTCCTCTTCTTTAAGAGACGGATACTAATACTAATGATAGACCTTATGAAAAACTTGCCCATTATAACCTATACCCTGTAATGCCTGAGTGAAATCTTGGCAGTTTCTATTATGACCACCATAAAACCGCTGGGGAGCAGCTGGAGAAGCATATAATGACCATTTTTAGCGAGCGAGAGAGAGAGAGAACCTACTTTGTGTAACCAAGTGGCTGTGAAGTGGTTTGACAATGATTCTCTCATTTTCCTTGGTTAATAATTCAGGTGGGCTTTTTACATAGATAGACGCAGTAGGTTGTATTTCACAACTTGAGAAAAGAAAAACCTGGCCGTATATATAAGTGTATCACTATTAGTAAACCGAAACAACAGGGTTTTGTGGATGGATGTCTTCCCATTACTACATGGTCAACGTCAATCAGGACAGGTGAATGGAATAAAGTTGTCTGTCCATCTATAGCCAGGCTAATGAAAGAGGTTAAGAACCCGTAATACGCAAACGAGTTGGAAAACTTTATACTTTATATACACACACACCGATACCGATATGGAGATATATAACATATGTAGGTACACATCCCATGTATACAGTAATGGTGTATATATATAATGCGTACAGACATGGTACACATGCACCTTTAAATTATTAATCGTGATCAGTCGCCAGTCAGACGGGCAAATTTACTTTCCTCCTACGTGGAGGACAATACACTGACGGTGAATTACTAATCAGCCCTCTTTTTCTTCCTTTACACGGTAGTGCTTCTCGGAAAATGGATGTTTTTGTTTGCCACTGTTTTTGTTGTTGTACCTTTCCGATAGACAAAACCACAAGGCAAAGTTTATGTAGCAAATCCAATGCTACTATACGACACTACTACTATTTGTAGGAAAACCTACCCATTACTTATAAGGTGTAGTAATGATAATAATAATGTACAATGGTATTCATTTTATCATTTATCCACACACACACGTACCATAAGTATTACATGGCGAGCGACAAACCTTGAACTCAAATGGCAAGGCAAAAAGGAGAAAGTGTGCAGAGGCTGATAAATTGGGAGAGTTGGTTTACTAGCTACCTATTCTTTCGGACGAGGCATGGGGTTTCCCCAGATCGATTTTTGGTATTGATTGATTTTTTTCTCTCTCTTTCGGTGTGTGTGTGAGTGTGACTCTCTCTCGCGCGCGCGGTTTCTACCACTTCGTCTGTCTTATTCCCCGGGCAAATGCAAAAGTTTATTATTACTTCGTATGAGTAAACAGTAGATGAGTTCTCACTGGGTTTACACATTAAACTAGCTTGGAACTGTTCATTTGGAATTATAACTAATCCAGTTAATTACATGCTGCTGATAGCCGGCAGAGCGGGGTTTTCGGAGAACTGAAACCAAGAGAAAAACAAGCAGTCAATGCCCGGCAGCGGTCTCAGACTTTCTCAGAATTAACCGGAATACTTAACTAGTCAGACGTTTACCTAACGGAGACAGAGCCCAAAAAATAAATAAAAAATATATTGGGAATTGCTGAAATAATGGAAGGACGCTCTCAATGTGAAATGGAAGGAAGGCTATTTAATGAAAACTACGGCAATATGGTTTGTCCATTCTTTCCACTTTTTTTCTTGGACGAGCACTTAAAATTAAATTCTACTAAAAGTACTTTTCTTGAAGTTATCTCGTTCGTTGTACAATTATATCGTGTATCAAGTTCAGCAGAATGGAACCTATATATGCATTTACATTCTGTTTCACACTTAATAGCTGAACAATAAACAAATTAGAGTCAGTCAAATGCACGCCATGAAGAAGCCATGATCCATTAATTAAAAATTAACAACGTCACAAAAAGGGAGAAGAAAGGATTTTTGTTGATTAAAGGATCAAGAAGAGGATTTTCTCTCTTTTTTTCTTCCATTTTTGTTTCCTATTCTACTCGGCTTACACAGAGACGAACGAACACACACGTACACATACTTGTACATACACATGCACGCTCATATCATTTAGAGATACAAAAAAATGTAAGGCGCCACGGTTCTTTCGACTGAGTCCCTACTGACATTCCTTCTGTCTGACTGGAAGAATGCATTTTCTAAATAGGAGTGTACGTACACCATACAAACAAAAGCCGTTGCGTACTCGTACACTATATTTAATCCTGTAGTAATAATAATATTGAGGCGAGAAACATTTTTCGGGTGATATAAAAAGAGTACACAAAGACTAGTGAATCAAGCTCAGTGTAAGCATCAAGCAGTTTTTTGCCCCTTTCATGGTAGTTATTTCACGTGTTTGTCTGTTTCTCTGCTTGTACATGTATGTGTGCGCGATGTTTTTTTCCTGGAGTGAATTCCTTTGGTAGCACTTAAATACTGTCTTATATCCCGTTGTATCGTGCGCTCTGCTGTTACTGCTTTACGCTCTCTACCCTACTTATTTTTTCTCGTTCTTCCGAGAAACTTTTTTTTGAATCCTTCTACTGGATGTTGTATTTACTGAAAAACAACTTGTGTGTGGTATCATGAACAAGAATTAGGAGTGAACAACAAGTAAAAACCAGTATGTTTATTGCTCCAGCTCTCACAGTGGAGACCAAACTGCAACTATTTTGTGTACTTATTTCCATGTAAAACAACACATCCGACCCAAACTTGTGTAGAATGTATATTCCCTCGTAATGTAATAACTGCAGGAATGAATGTGTGAAACGAGGAGGAACGATTGAGAGCTTGTAAGTAGGAGAAATAACAGGAGAAAAGAGAAAAAATGTAAAAAGCGGAGTCTCGAATAGGCTGTTGACGAAAAAAGTAGAAAGACAAATAAATCCCAAAACTCTAAGAAACTTAAAAATTCACGAGGAGCAACACCGGTCTGATTCGGAGTCACACACATTCGTATGCTTACAGAACATGATGAGAGAACCCCAGTCTGGCTAAAGTTAACTTTCTCCTTCTTTCTTTCTCTATAGGATGCCAACACATAGCACAGCAGCTAGCAAATGAACATAAAATATAATGCTAGGAACCTGCTGCTTATCAGTTAAGGTAGATAACAATAATATGCCTGTATTTTCTCCCATGCAGGGATGCTACGAAATAACATAAGCTCTAGTAAATGTATTACTGCCTACCTACTTGTCATAATACTGAGAAAGTGAGACAGAGAGAAACAAACAGCAGCTCTCAGAGTTTTGTTTAGACAGAGAGAAAGGTGAAAGGAAAGCAGGCATTTTCTGGCATGAGCTCATAAAGGGCACCCAAACCCCCTCTGTAAAAAGTTTTTTGTTGTAAGCGTCATGCATCTGTTATTCTGGTGATATATCACTCCTAGCAAATGCACCGGCGGATTTTCTCTTACAAAATCTCCAAGGAGTACGAGTAGGAAAATACAAACAAGGATTTCTTTTCCGTTTTCTCCGTATTTTCCAGATACGTGCTACCTTCAACAACAACACACTTTGTACATGTATTTAATTTGATAGATTTTCAGTAAAGGAGCGCGGTTACGCCAAGGAATGACCATCTTTCATCTTTGTTTTCTATAAAACGTACTGACCTGATAGAGTATAATAAAAAATGTATTTATTTCATTTCACAGCGTGGAAAATAACATTAATTACGTGTACATATATGTATGAAACTTGTTCAAGCTAGCGAAACACACATACATAAACAGAGGCACATATTCTCCTTTTATTTCCATCTGTCGATATTATCATTCCTACCACTACTCCTTTTAAGCTTCTCGGTTTTTTCCTTTGTTTGAGAAACTACACTCGAGTCGGCAGCAATAGAGAACATTCTCAAAAAAATCATCATTTTTGTAAGTACAGTTTTAGTGTAATGCCACTATAAAGAGAAATGCATGCGAAAAAATGCTGCCTTCTATTTTTCACAATCTTCAATTCATTCCAGTTCAAAAAATTATTTAGACTTGGATCCCATTCTACCTTTTCTTTCCTTTCTCCCTAGAATACGTGAAAAAAGGAGGCGAGTAAAGAAAGAGCATCAAGTGCTTATTCTCTTTCGTTTTCTTCTCCTCTAGAGCATTCTTTTCTCACTACGACAACAACTATGGCATTAGTGCTACTGCTGCTTCTTGTCTTCTTCATTCGTTCTAGTGGTATTGCTCTACGTCGCTTCCTGTTTACTAACTAACCTTTTTGCAGCCAACTGGTAAAGTAGTAGTGGCAGCACAGAGGAAGAAAAGGAATGCAAAGCTGGGAACAGACAAACCAACTTGAATAAATGCCATTTACTCTGGACCTTTTCTCTTCCTCTGTAATAACTTTTCCCATCATTTCCCTTGTTCATGTTCGCAGCTTTCTAACGTAAACGTCCTTTCTGCTTTCTCCTTCCACCACTACCCACAGTAGTAGTGCTTGTTAATACAACACTCCTACCACGTAGCAACAAAAGGATTCAATTAATGGAGAAATAGTTTCGAGGATGTTAAAAATAGTTAGACTTCCATTACCTAGCAAGTAAAAAGGAAAGAGAGAGAGACAGAGAGAGAGAGAGAGAGGGAGGGAGGAGGTGGATGATAATGACACTACAGAAATAAAATGAGTCAACTTATACATTCTTATGTATGGGTCTGGTCTATCACGGTAAAAACTAAGAATCTTTTCTGGGGAAAGTGTTTGCACAATTCATCGCAGTATATTTGTAGTTAAAGAAGTAAAAGTAAAGCAGTGAAAATAATAACTAATCGTGTACATTGACCCAGAAATAATAATTTACGCTTACATATAAGAATTTTTGTGGTTCTTGGCTTTATTCAAGTTAGGGAAATATACTTTTTTTTAAATTTGCAGCTTGGGAATGAGGTTCTTGGTCATAGTCATTACATTTGTTGTAGCAGCTCAGTAAAAAGGAGACTTCATCAAAAACTCATTTTTTGTACAAACTACATTATTCGCACATGAATATGCATTGGCCGAGGAGAATATCAAGTTATTTTCCCACGTCAACTTTCTCCAAAATTTGTTTTCAATAAAAAAAATCATTTTCTTTTGAGCACTTTGTTTCTTTAGAAATTCTAAGATTTACTAAACTTTTTACAATATGCGTCATATGCACGTACTCCATCTACAAAACGCGGTGTATTGAATGTGGCCATCTTTGTGATTCCCACGACAGGATTGAATAAGAGCGAGAGGGGGAGAAGAGAAAGAAAGAGAGGGAAAGCAAAGAGGAAAGAGAGGAAAACATGGCTTACCACTCTAGCAATACCCTCTCAATCTTTTCTCAATTTTTATTCTGGATAGAAAAAGAAGAGTTTAGTGTGACCACCGCTACGGCCACACGACGAGTGATACAGTTTGGAATGATGGCGAAAATGACGTTCATTCTTTCACAGCCTTTTTTCATTTCCCCTTTTTATCTCACGTGTGTTTGTGAACGAAGTCTTATACGTGTAACGTGTGTGGGCATGGTGTATTCCCAACTTTCTTAATGCGGTACCATTGTCTCTCTCTGCGTGTGTACAGATACGTTCCGTAACATTTTCGTTTGAAGGGGATACGTTGCCGACGAAAATACGAAGGAATGGCGAAGACGTAAGTGGAGAAGTAAAGGGAAGGCGAAAGGAAGTGGAGAAAAAGAGGATAATAAAATTCGCACTAAATGACATGAAAAACTCTCTGGCATTTTAACGCAGACTATTTCCTCCCTTCTTTCACAGACCACAAAGAATTTAACAACAACAACAAGAAAACGAGAAAACGACGAAGAGAGAGGGAGGGGAGTGGCTATAAGAGAAGATAATAAAAAAGTGAACTGATGTAATAATAAGTGTACATGAGAACATCCACGCTTCCCAATAGACTTCCGAATATACAGAGTGAAATAAATTGAGAATGAGAGAAAAAGCCCTTCCCACAAAACACAAAAAAATTCTTTGGAATGACGGAAACGGAACTCTCCTCAAACGTTTTCTTCTTCTTTCTTTCTTTTCTCCCTTTTTTCTCTCGCTTTTACTTTCGTCCACGTTCGTTTATACGGATTTCTTAATAATAAATAGAAAATAAATGACGATCAATTTAAAAATGTACACATTCATTCCCCAGCTCATTCATAGACGCAGCAAGAATGTCTTAATTTAAGTACAGCTACTCAGAGCAAACTGCATTCAACAGTGGCAGTGATGCTAGCAAATAAACAGGAAGCACTGACGAATGACAACTATAGACTGTTGGGTCGTCGTCGTTTATTTTCATTTAGACGCTCGTAGTGCCAATACATACAGGACTTTAACTATCTTGTACTTATCCTTATCGTAGTATATAGAAACATTACTATTTTATGAGTATTTTCTCAACCACTAAACAAACTTCTTCCTTTATTAGTTTTTTTTGTAATCGCCAACTGTGTATTCTTGCACAGCAGATTAAATTGAGATGAGTTTACAATCAGGCAGTTAGGCGGCAGCAATAACGGCAGCGGCAGCAGCAACAACAACAATATGTATGTGCTATGTAGACAGTAGTAAAAACAGAGAAAGTAGCAGCGAAACTATAAAAATGCAATTTAGTTTGCTTGCTTTCCCTCGGCCTTTTTCTTTTTCGGCAGAAATGGATGTGTGCTTGGAATGTAATTATTTACTACTTTATACAGCAGCATACTCAGGAGGAGAACAGCAAAATTGTTGGGGTTTCAGCTACAGTCGTAACAATGCTTTTTTGCGTTATTGTTTCAACAAGCAGAGAGGACAGCAGCAGGGATATACATATATATATATAATAATATGGATTGTTTTGCATGGGGGGCTGAGAAGAGAAAATGAATTAAGACGGTTGATCTACCCGGCGGCAGCAGCAGTGGCGACATTTATACAACAGGCGGGCAAATACGAATCCAAAAGACAAGCTATAAAACAGTGATTTTTTGGTACATTTTTTGGTAGCATTAATGAAACAATCGGGAACGATGGCACAGGAAATGCAAAATGCTATTTGGCGGAAAATGTTGAGGCAATCATCATTGTACATTTGGATACATGTAAGCGGTATTTGTACTAGAGCATCGTCAGCGATCCAGCAATTAGCAACGAGCAACGGCCTTTTTTTATTATTATGATTAATATTGTCCGGCTGTAACAAAATAAAATGAGATGTTGAAGCAATGATAAAAGCCGCGTCTATATATACGTTTTTATTTATTTTTCTGCTATTTACAATGTATTGTTTGGCAAGAAAAAAATAAATGAGCAAACGGCACGGCGTAATATGAGGGCATTATGGTACTTTATATATGGCAAATCTACGCAAGGCAAGCTGTGATGCGATTTTTGAAAACAGTTTGATCAAATGCAGAAAAACAGGATGACGGATTTTTTCTTTATTATTATTATTATACTATGTTCAAAATTAGTTGTTTAGCAACTGGTTAAAAGGTATATATACATGTATGAGTGCAGTAATAAATTTGGGTTCCGGGTACTACGATTACAGACACAGGCGTTATATGATTAGCAAAACGGTTGGGGGAGAGTGGGACTAGAGGAGAGATGCTATACAGTTTTACAAAATCAAAAATGCATTTGTACAACATGGTATAGAATGGATGAGTGGCACACACAAATAGGTAGCTTTTCTATACAAAACAGTAATGCGTCAGTTATGTGGTACAGGATACAGATAAAAAAAGGATGAAAAAAGTGTGTAGCAGCTGTTGTTGGAGAGAGGTATTAAAAATAACCGCAAACACCATTAATAATTACTTACCCAAGTAATAAAGTCATTGCGTTTTTACTCTTTTTTCGCGTGAAGAGCGAAAAAACAATGTTTGTTTGTTTTTTGCGTTTTCTAGAGAGAAGGGAGCACAGCATCAGCATCGCAGCATTTTTTCTGTGAAATCAGCAGCAACAACAGCATCAGCTCAGCTAAATAAAAATTAGGATAATATGATGACAACAACAACAATCTTGGTTTGGTTTTCTTTTTGTTTCAAATTATTGTTGATCCGCGTATGGATATCTCATCATGGAACAAAAACGACGTTCTGGATTCTTTCACGTTGCAAACAAGCATAATAATAATATACATAAAAAAGAAGTACCAATAAACTGATAAAATTTACAATTAAAACTGTAAACAATAATGCGTAGGTCAATGAAATAATTTTTACACTGTACACTTTAAAAGTAACTACTCCTCAACAAACTTGTTCGTCTTTTGTTTTTGTTTCTCCTGATTTATCAGAGTAGTGTCAATTTTGAATGAACCAGAAGAACCAAAAGGTTTGTCAAACAATAACGATAATATTGGAAAATTAATAATCTACCAGAAAGAGAGATGTGAATGCAGCACACAACAGTATTTTTGTACTTAAAAGAGAAAAAAATCACCACAACCATAAGAGTGTATTCAAAAAACTAAATTAAATACTTGATATGTAAAGAAAAAATTGATAATTGAATGCAAATTGGTGAAATTGAAAAATAGTTTGTTTTTTACGTATGTTTATTAATAATAACTCACGGTAGCAGGCAACCAACCACAGGCAGCAGAGAGATATACATTTTCAGCAGGCGGATGCGCGACGGCGATACTTTCTCTTGAGAGCGAGAGTGATTAATGTAAAAAATAATAGTTTCTTTTTTGTTTCGCTAAATTGTTTAGAGAGTACATATACACAACATAATACAATAATTAATACAGCATAATATATAGTTTATTTGTAATTATTTATATATCGGCATGACATGGCATAACTGGAGACTTTTGTCGGGGGTAAAGAGTAAAGAATAAGGGAAGCGTGTTAGTTTGAAATTAGAGTATTTTTGTACTTGTTTTAATCTGAGTTGACATTTTTTTCCTACAGACAGACAGCAGCAGCACAGATAGGTATGGTTTCGGTCCACTGGTGTTCACAGCAGATGGATAAAAATGAAAGTTGGGAGACTGCTTTGTTTGACGTTTGGGTGTTTGTATGTGTTCGTGTGTGTGTGTTGCTAGTCGTAGGTTACACATTTTTAACGAAATTCACCGAGATGCGCACGGATCGTGTTATGGGGGAAAAGAAGAAAAATGGTTTGGTTGGAAAGTTTAAATAAATGCGGCACTTACAAAAATGCAGAAGTAGTAGTAAGTAAATGCTTTGCACAGGGTGTTTTGGTAACTGGTACGGTTTAGTTAAATGCAACGCTGTACATGTTTCTAACGTGATAACTTCAGAATGAAAGTGACATGGTGGAAAATCATTTTTACGTCTACAGAGGTGGGGTGGGGGTTCCAACAAGAGGAAAAGTTTAAAGGGACACGCATGATGTGGCTCAGCTACAAAATAATAAAAATCAGGTTTTAAAGCAGATAGATAGGGACGATGTTTTAGTTTAGTTTTTATCTGTTTATGTTGTATGTTGCTGTCGTGGTGTGCTAATATTACCAGCTTGTAAGAAAAAGCTTAAAAGAAAGGAGTTTGCGGGGGCTTTTAAAAACGAGGTTTCATTTGAGAAGGATAAACAAGACAAGTACCAAAATTTACAACAGCCAAATGCTCAAAGCAGTACACCAACAGATTCGGAGGGGAGGTTATAACGCCAGGGTATTATTGGGTTCGATAGGTTATGCACATTTTTGTGTGTACAGCTTTGTACGGAAGCATATTATATTTTATGTAGAGCGTACTTTGGTATGTTGACGCACTGTTTTCGTCATTATGAATAATTTGGAACGAAATGTACAAAAACGGCAAAATAGATGGTTGTGTCATGTGTCACTACATAATATGCTTTCACGTCTGAAAAAATGCTGTCTTCTGCAACAACGTCACATGTGTTTGTGTGTGTGAGAGAGCGCGCGAGTGTGTGTGTGTGTTATACTCGTTCTTGCCACAACAGACGGTTGTCGTCACTATAATTAATTCCAGTGATCCAAGAAATTCCATTAAGAAAATCCAAGCATGAGCGACACGAAATTGTGTTTTTGTTTACTCGTTTTCAAAGCTTGTGCCCACTTGCTTCGGTTGGATGAGTTATTATTACACAAAATGTATGATAGGCATTCGAATTTTGTGAAAAGGAAATTATTATCTCTACAGGGAAGCAGGTTGTTCTGCAGTGTTGCGCACAGGCACATTATACATTATAACAATTCCACATTACAGATTTTAATAACGCAAGCTATTGTTACTACTCTCGGGTTCAGCTTCAGACAATATTATATAGTTGTTGTTTTTCATTGTGATCCCAGTCGAACAGACATTGAAAGTGTTTGTTTTCAATATGCGTATTACATTCCTCACCAGCTCTCCGCCTTCCTTTCTCTGGTACTAGCATAATAATATGTGTCAGCGCAGAGGCAGGCACTAAAACCAGCCCCAATGTGTGTTCGTGTGTTAATTCATGGGGGAGCATATTATGCATTCTGCAAAGTGACAGAGACACAACCTGTTGTGGTTTCATCACGATGACAGAGAGGGATTACCATCACAGACATGAAGTACGACAGCACAGGAAAGAAGAGCACCTACAACTAACCCCGAACATTCCAATAAGAGTAAGTTTCCATTATGCATGCGCCAAAATACGTAACAAAAATGCTAGATTTACATATAAAACTCAGGGGGAAACGAGGGCACAGAAAAGTGGGCAGTACCGCACAATCTCAAACTAATTTTGCAAATAATATGTAAAACTGAAATCAGAAAACAAAACACCAACAACATCCCAAGGAGTACGCATTCCCTCAAATCAATCGTTAGGACTATCGAAATGAGAGAAGCCGTAGATAGAGTAATACATTTTGCGTTACAAATGAACTTGGCAAGACTAGAGTCAAAGGCAGTAGTGGTAGTGGTAAGGAAGGAAACATTAGTACAAGGCGTTGAATGAAAACGGAGTGGGATTGTATGCGTTCGTTGATTTGATAGGCTAGACTTGAATGAAAAATGTCCTGTGTGTAACTCCAAATGTTTGTGTGCATTTTGTCTTTAACGAAAATATATTGTAGACAGATGTGTGTTTGTGTGTGCATTGAGAGGGTGCGCGAGGCAAGTTTTGCAACCAAATCATCCATTCCAGAGATTTCAAACACGATTATGTACAAGTGCTGTTGCGTAAATACACATGTTATTTTAAACATTTTACTGCGTGTTTGCATTGGTCGCGGCGGTGGTGTCAGGACTAAAGAGCACTTTTGTACTTGACTATGCAAGAGTCGGTTGTGTACAGCGGCTGCCTATATTGAAAAGGCTAAATAGGTATACCCTGTGAACACAGGATGTTTCCAATTAAAGTCAAACTATAAATCAAAAAGTATAAACTATCACAAAACTAAAGTTGCCTCAAGGGAGACTGTCAAAGTCACAAATCAAATATTACGCTGTCTATGTTCTACTTCTTCCAATACACTGCACTCCTTGAAATATGGCTCAATGTTGCAAGTATGAATACGCTACGAGAATTTGCACTCATTTAATGATCAAACCATCAATGCTAGCCGTGGTAATAAAGGAATGTAAAAAACGGCTTTGTCTCGGTAAGCTTTATATCTCTCACTAGGCAAGGTAGCAGGGCGGTAAAATTTAGTGGTAAACTGATATGTAGTAATATTACTCATACAGGAGTTATCTGTGTGTAGATATGTGCATAAAAGGTTAGGTACGTGTCAAGACCGGAATTTTTGCAATCCGGCGGCGGAGGACGAAATGGGTTCTTTTCCATTTTCTCTTACCACCAATTTGAACAACAGGAAAGCGCGTCTCCAGAAAGGCTGCGATTGCATAAAACTTTCCTTGTTAAAAGGGAGCATCTGCAGTTTAACAGCGGCGGCGGCGGCGCGGCAGAGAGACAGAGAGATAGGGAGACGGATTAGAGTAGTGTAAGGTGGTAGGAGTAGTATAGCAGTTTAGTGGAGTGGGTGGCGGTAGTATACAGAGTAGTACAAATCTGCAGTGTGATGATAGTAAACCCATTTTGTAATTTTAGAACATTTTATGGCTGGAAATGGTGTAGTTGGCATATTAGCAGAACTAAAGAAATTCCTTTACCACCGAACAACGAAACAGTTAAATGTAATTGTAGAAACTAAACGAACCAGCAACGTAACTATTTAGAAAGTACATAAAGCCAATAATTTTGGTCGGCGCTATTAGTCGTAGTATATATTCACAAGTTTGCAGGCACGCTTTGTAAAAAAGGAGATAATATATGCAACAGTAGAACTCCTTCCAACTGAGTATTACAAAGGGACGTGTTTTCGAAAAAAATTATAATGAATCAACATATCAATAATGCTAAAATAGTTTAAAAGTTTAGCTGAAAAAACGTAAAGTCAATAATTTACAAACACGATTTAAATGCTGCTTCCACCAAAATACGGAGAAGGTGATAATGAGAGTTGAGACTACATAGCAAAATCTTACTGTAACAAAAAGTTAACTTCATATGCGTTTATAATGCATCGTGTTGGACGCTGGAAAAAATACACATAATTAGTGAAATATAAACGACAGAAAGAGACAAGGTTGGATGATGAGATTTGATTGATTGAGCGGATGCTATGCAAAGATTTACGTTTTGTTTTATTGTGTGGCGGCGGTTGCGGCGAATGCGGCAGTGGCAGCGATGATGCGATGGCAAAAAGAGATTTTTGTTCAGTCCCGATTATATGTATGCATAGTTATAGACTTGGAAGGAATATATAGTAGTTAAAACACAAAATATATACTTATTTACCTCTATATTAATAATAATGACAAGAGTATTACTGAGCGTCATGTATGGACATTGGTAAGTGGTAATAGATGCCAATTTCATTGTGTTTCATTGATTTGCAGAGTGAATGTTTTTGCAGTTATGCATACAGTACACAGTAGCAACAGCGATGCAGTACTTGGTAAGAAATTCAACAATTAATAAGAATACAAAATGCACAGTATTGCGTAGTTTGGCGCTTAATGTATTTACGGCAAAGAATATATAGTATATATATATTATTATTTTTGGTATTATTATTAAATAATAATGTACAGACAGAGTTATACAGCAGCTACAATTCCTCGTTGTCGAGAGTAGGTATGTAATTTTCTGTGTGCAAAAAATTTAAAAAATAAGTACAAAAGGAAAAATGTCTGTGAATATGCAAAAATACAGTGTTAATGCAAAAATAATAGAATCAAAATAATAATTGCGTTCTTTTGTATTGTTGTTTTATTGTTGACAATAAAAACTGCAAAAAATAAATTCTTTTATTTAAATGTGAATAAAAGAGGCGCGCTAAATGTTAAACAGGACGCATATATATAAATGGCAATCAAAATCTAAAGTATGCCAAAAACCCAATAAAACCAAGCCAAATGAGGTTGACCGTTTGATAGACATAGTGCGGCAAAAACAAAATGAGGCGGCAGGAGGGCAAAACGAATTGGTGTGTGTATTATTATGACTTGGGGGAAGAGAGGCAACTATATAGGAATTTTTATCACAACAATGTAAGTAGGCAGTAGTACATAGTGGCGGCGTTGCTTTCTTGCTGTTTTATATTTCCGATGTGGCGGCGTCGGCTCTAGAGGGGCAAGCGAATTTTCTCCAAAAGAGACAACAAAATGTTCTGTTTTCACCATGCATACAATATAGTTGATTACAAAGAATGCTATAGAAGTGAAGAGAGCTCTCGCTCGGATGAGTACGCTTATACTTGGGGGCGGGGATCAAAAGAGGAAAAGACTTTAAAAATTTAAATGTGCCCAACGAAAGCAAAATGTATAAAATGCAGTACCATCAGTTATGTTGGCGAGTAAAAAAATCCAAGGAAAGCACCACGTTTGTTGGGGGATAAAGGTTGTAAATAAAAGGTGGCGAATTTGTAGGGTGAGTGTGCAAAAATGCGATTAACCGAAAAGTATGCAGCTTCAACCAAAGAGATGCAAAATAAAAATGATTTAACACAAAAGAGCGCATAAAAAGGAGGTTTAGGTAACTAATTCTTCTCAGATGGCAGAATGCAGAATATATTATATGGCATGTGGCATATAAATAGTACTATTTATATATATGGCGTGTGAGTAGGTGTTGTTTTGAAAAAAATTAATAATAATCATGAGCTGCGCTGCTGTAATAACAACAAATATACACTTGACAGCAAAGACATAAAATATATTTTTAAAACAGGAATTATTAGGCCTTCAATTCAGCATTTTCCAATTCTATAATATATATTATTTTTTATCATATCATATTAATAATAATAATATTAAAATCACCAACAATTCTTTCCAATAATTACAACATTAATAATAATAAGTATTATTGTTATATTGACAGATTTCTATACATACAGTACGATTATTATTATTATTGTTTTTAAGAATAATAAAGCGAAAAAATTTTGCAACTATATATACGCATTTAAAATGCCCAGTAAATTTTATAACTCTAAGAATAGAAAATAGTATACAGAATGAGATATAGGCCAAAAATGCCTACACAAAATAGACAAGTTCAAAATATATATATGTATTATATACCTTTTGAAAATAATAAGAGTTACGTATGAATATATATGTATATATATTTATACCTAAATGTATGTACCAATGTACCTCAGCACAGGTAGTATAATTGCTAAAAATTTGTTTTGCCAGCATTGTTTTAGCGTGTAAAAATAAACTCGAGACACAGCATTAAGGATAAGACCAAATTGTGAAGAATGAGACAAAATATAATAAAATGGTGGTGAAAAACACAACACTGTCCAAGATATATGTTTTATATGTGTCTACCTGTATATTATGTAGGTGTATTTTACACGTATTGTAATTGTAATCATTGTAAAATATAATCATTAATTCACATTATATAACAATTTGGTTTTAGTTTTAGCATAAGGTATTCTATTCCATATACTTTGAAATATTCTACTCCCAAAACCACCTACATTATATTTCATCTAACTATACAAATTATCATTACAGTAGGTAAATTATACTCACAATATTGAGACACTGCATATAGACTCTACGTTTATATAGCAAGCTAACTCCTAAAATGGCTTTTGTGTTCAATGAACTAAAGTTTATGTGTGAATTCATCTTGTCACACTTCACAGCAACATCTAACAACAATGATCAACAGATTGGCCACTAACAAAAACAATTAATTAAAAGCAGGTAAAATTTTAATCTCAGTTTTCAAAGAT
The DNA here is from genome assembly GCA_027744055.1 of Callyntrura sp. NNG-2020. Lineage (NCBI taxonomy): Eukaryota > Metazoa > Arthropoda > Collembola > Entomobryomorpha > Paronellidae > Callyntrura > Callyntrura sp. NNG-2020. The sequence goes on from JAHZNE010003388.1 coordinate 32,990, forward strand.
GTAGGTATTAACTAACTACTCTAACAATCAGCTATAACCTAAAAGAACGCATCGTCAGGTAAGGCGTCTCGTTCCATATAAGATGTCATTTAAAATATATGAGGAAATTCGAGTTCAACCAACCTCGCATTAGATTCTACAATGTAAACTTAAATGATTACCTAAGTATATCACTGACTGCAACAATAACTGTTGTGCTAAGTAATGGAAATCTAAAGACAGACGTAATCAACAACTAACTTATTACCTTCATAATAAAAACGAGTCTGAGATGACACAGTCTAAATAACTATGTATTAATTTCTGCATTTAAAAATGCTCATTATTTTACTGCTTCTGATGCAGTTCTTATTGTTAGTCCAAGTACCTAAATAACCCTAAGTTTTGGGTAAAATAACAACAACCTAGTATAGGGGTAAAACGAGACAATGAAAAATTAGTAGACAAAAACATTCTTTAATAATGTGTCTACTACAACTGTTATTAGGAAAGTGGAACTAACCAATCTTTTAAGTTGCTGACAGGTTAGTAATTTCCGCTTACGCAATACCTATATTATGAACCTATTTTTATTATACTGTACTGTTGTACTGTTCTAAATAAAAGCTATCTCTCATTCTGCACCTGCACTTAATTTACTCCCGAAAGAGCTCCTAAACATAACAATATATTGTGTGTGGAAATAATATAGCCTTTTTAACTATGTATAATATGTGTAAGTGTATAAGTAATTTAAAATGGGGTTACACACAAATTATAAAAGTTATTTGCCTATCTTTCATTTACTACTTGAATAGCATTTTTATACGTTAGCATGATGTGTACACAACTTATTTTCCTTGCCTCGTGAATTCCACAGAGAAATGTGAGAGCACGAATGCAGCCCATATTTCCTGGAACGACTAACAAACTCGTTAAAACCATGTAATATTAATGTTTTCGTTATATGTTTTTGCTAGTGTGTATGAAGTCTCTACAAAATATTAAAAGCTTTCAAATCAAGATGATATATATGTTTACACTGAAACATAGGTAATTTACACAATTTCGGTACGTGCATTGCATATGGTAAAATTGTTGATTAATCTTTGTTGAATTGATGAATAATTTTTGTGTAGTTGTGTGTCTGTATTTTTCCCTTCTTGTAGTAGTAGCTGATGTATTGATAATAATAATTATAATCCCAGCATCATTTACTTTGAAAAATGTTCCTAGTATTTTATGTATATATACTTAATATAACACATTCAGACTCTAAAACTTTGAATCGAACGTTTCATTTTAATGAAACAACTTTCTCCGTTGTCATTTCATTTTCATCATTTCTTTGTATTAAGATAATATTTGGTGTCAACCTACCTACACAGTTCATAGTATATTTATAGTTTGTCTATTGTTGATGAATGTTGTTGATAAGTATATATTTATTTATTTTTTATATATTTGTATATATATTGTAAATCTGTAATATTTTTTCTCATCTATCATTTTTATAATATATAAAGTAATTCTCATCTGTTGCTCAGTTCATTTACCCTACGCATAATCTGTATGTTAATTTTGATTTTATTTTTATTAGCCAAGCAAAGAAAACTGCGTAGCTTCATAAATATGTTTACAAAAGCAATCATCGTATTAATAAAAGGCAAATGAAAGTATTTTTTCATAACTTCTTTTACGAAACCTTGTGTAAATGTTATACAAGCAAAAAAGTCAGTCAGTCCCGGAGAGGGAGAGAGAACTGACAATGATTGCAATTTTTGAGTTACCCATATTTTTTTAGCCTGTTTTCTAAAATAGACCTGTATAAATAGTTCCTACTAAAAAGACAGCATACAGAAATACACGTAGTCAGCTACTACAAACAGTAACAACAACATGACACTTTCAGTAGTATCAAAACCCGACAATATTCTTAACGTATTCATTCTTATTAATAACATTATCATATTTCTACCTACCTATCTTCTCTTTATATTAATATGATGTTGTCCTAAAAATAATTACGGCTTCTATCTACTTTTCTCCTACAGCTTTCTCCTACACGCTACAAGAGTTCTCGTTCTGTAAGCATAATAGGCCATATTAGAATTTTACCTTCCACGTCATCGTACTAAACACTATGAGAAAAGTATTGTAGTATAATATTTATATACGTCTAAAGCCAAACAAAC
>JAHZNE010003389.1:0-27643 GCA_027744055.1 Callyntrura sp. NNG-2020
GTTAGGTTTAGGTGTGTTGAGTGAGTGAATGAGTGAGGGTGTTGACTGAGTGAGTGTGAGTGAGCGTGAGTGAGCGCAAAAATCCCTATACCTTACTTCGACCGTATTCACCAGTCAGCCAGACAACGAGGGACTCACATTTTATCAAATTATTTTTTGCCATCATCATGGCTAGCGCAGCTAAACAGTAATAGCCTCCGGCACAAAAATATGACATTTGGCTGAAAAATGAAGTTGAAAGTGTGATTCCGTTTTAATTTTATAACTTGTTATATAGTACAAACTTTAGCAGCTTTTAAGTTGAAAAAGATATAGTTTCTTTGAACTCTGCGGGAAGAAAGTTGTCAGAGAGGTGTGTGTGCATGTGTACGTTGTGTAAGTTAATTTAATGAAAAGGTAGGCAATGCAAATAAAGATACACTTGTGATAAGAAATTAGTTTAATTTGCTTTATTACCGGCACGTCAGAAATGTGACATTTGTGCAAATTCGTAACTAGTGATAACGCTTGTAAAAAAGCCACTACAAAAAACAAATGCTCACGGCTCGGGCGATAAAGATACGAGTCTGGTGAATCCGAGTTTTGTTGTAAAAGTTTTGTAGTTACACAAAAACCAAAAGTAATTTTTACACCCAGGAACAAAGTGACGTTGTGGTGAGGATGGCACACACAAATCTCCATTACAGTTGCAGTGCCTGGTGATGCCCTAATTCCATTTGTACAAGATATCCGACTCCCGTCAAAATGGGTGCCCAACCCTACTGGTCCAGCCCTATTAGCGTCCATCGATTAAATCTGGTCACTCCCCCCACATTACATCGTGGAAGCAGCTGGGATGTCGAATAACGACTAAAAAAACCTATTGGAAAATAGAAATCTATCGATTCCTCCTTCTTACCTAAAAGTCTACCACAGCTTGTGGAAGTGCCTACTGTTTTCAAACAAAATCAAAAACTTTTTTTTAAGAAAAAGAAAAAAGCGACAATGTGATGAAGAAAGAGAATAAGCTGCTTCAAACACGTTCAATAAACATAACGAGCCGGTCTTCCTCGCCAACAACTCGCACCGTACTACATCTTTAACGGTCATGCAGTCATTCGCCAACCCCTACCGGTATCATCAAGTATCTGTAGTAGTACCCAACCCCATATTCCACCTACTAGTATGAAGGGAAACAAACAATGATCAGCAACCGCAGCCAAAGATAAGATTCTTTAACGATTAATTGGTACACGAACAAGGCAAGCATCATCGTTTCCTTTAAATGTTATACCCAGAAGCAGGCGAAGGTGATTGTTGCAGTGAGAAGCAGAAGCAGACTTTACAGACACAGTCGGTCGGTCAGCGCTCAGCATCACCAGCCAACTGACCAACAATTCAACTCAAGTGTTTCAACCGTTGCTTTTACACTGTTATCTTTTCATCATCTTGTGTTACTCCCACTACGGTAGTGGTACTCGGGAGCGAATTAGCGCTTTTGTTTCAAATCCTTCATATCCCTCTCGTACTTTTCCCAAGACAAGATTCATACAAAAAGCTCTCTCTCTCTTCTTTCTCCTCTTTCCTCCTGTACTTACCTTATCGCCGACGCGATTACCACTGTTAAATACGTAAAACGTTATCAAGAGAAGGCACCATTATTTATAGCGTTCAAATGGCTAGCGTTATGGAGCACAGCAAGGAGTCCGAAGCCGTGTATGTTGCTCAATCGGAGAGTCACATTGTGATGAGTGAAAAGGTAAGCTGTAAAGAAAGTACCTTTTGCGCTTCTCTACTAAATACTCGCTGTACTTTTTACCCTGCATGTGTGAGAAATAAGGAGGAGGATGATGATAAATGTACTATTATGTAGTTGGTGGGCTCATTTACGAGAAATGGAGCGTCGTCGTTTTGTATGATTCGTATCATTATGGCATCCAGTTCTCATAGTAGCATCTTATTCACGATGATGGTCATATTAGGGGCCGTGCATGCGTGCAAACTCTGACAAATATGTGGGAGGAATTTTCACAGGACCGTGACGGCAATGTTAGCGTGTCCATTCACCCCGTTTCTAAAAACCGTGGAACGGGGAAGAGGTGTGAGTAGAAGAAAAAAGGAAAGTATTTGTGTGCAACGTTTTATATGTACCTTCCCTTAATGCCGCATAGTATCAGTTGAGAGTATCTCATTTATTATATTCAATACTGCAAACCGAGTTACTTTTCATTAAATTTTCATTTTTGACCTTTTACAACAAACTTCTAATGATTCCCTACCACAGCCGACCATATAACCATAGTGATGATTAGAATGTATATACACTAAACCTCAATGTGTTAATATGATTGAATTTTCTTCAAATTTCTACTCTATTATTACCTACGTATGCACCCTGTCTTGCTTTTTAACGTTGTTAAGAAGATTGCAGATCGTAACTCGTAAAATACCATAATAGGCACAAAAAACTGAAAAAGATGTATGGTTAGACATGGTTGTGTAATTTTTCAAAAAAACCCCATGATACTAAAGTGCAGCTTTGCATGGAATTAGGGAATCTCCGCTCGAAAGGAAGATGATGCACCATGCATCATGTTGTATGCAAGCAATTTTCATTGTTACTTACCTGCTATCCGTGCGATTTAACATCACATATTGTATTGAGGTACATCACCGCTATGCCAGTCTAAAATGCCTTTGAACACTATTGTATTGAATCTCTCGCATAAAGCGTAAAAAATACGAGAGAGCATAAAATGAGGGTTAGCCGATACGCAGGTACCAAAAGTCTCTCGGTTCATTCAGTCAAATCTAGATTTCCTATCCTTATCCCTTAACTATAGCTAGAGAACTGAAGACGTGTGTGGGGTAGCAAGCAGAAGGTAGAAAACAGGCAAGGCGATGCAGATCTTCAAAGAGGAGCATCAAAATTTGTATAAAATCAAGTAGAAACATAGACGTAATTAGTGGTAGGGGAGGAACGGAACGAGAGAAAATAAAATAGACATTGTAAATATGATTGGTATTCATAGCATATTTACGGATTTTGCAAGAAGGTTTACTCAGGTGGGAAGGAAAATTTTTCAAGCGGAAGTGGTGGCAGGGAAATTACTTAAAATGTGACCGCGGACCCCTTCACAGTGGTAGTTTCTGAAGGGACGGACATTTGACAGGAAATATGTGTAGTAGTGCATAAAACGATATATAAAACGGGAACAGAACGTGTTCTCGGCAGAGAAAGTTTAACGGTGATGTAGTTTTAGTGAGGAAAGTATCATCATCACAACGCGATTATGATTTTCTTTCGGAAACCGTCACAGGTGCAAGCCCTCGCCGGTAGCATCTATCAGGAGTTCGAGCGGATGATAAACAAATACGATGAGGATGTGGTGAAGGATTTAATGCCGTTAGTTGTAAATGTTCTTGAGTGTCTTGACCTGAGTTATACGGAAAATCAGGAACATGAGGTGGAAGTGGAGTTGCTGCGGGAGGACAATGAGCAACTTGTTACTCAGTATGAACGGGAGAAAGCTCTCCGAAAAACGACAGAGCAGGTAAGACAAGACAATTTTGTGGGAAATATTTAGTAATATATTTTAGGAAATTGAAGCTTGGGCAAAGGGAAACCAGAGCTGTACGCCCCTCTCTAAATTGCCGGACATGCTTAAAAATAGAGATAATTTTAGTTAGTGTGAAAGTCAATATAATGGTAGAATTTATCACGGCACTGCACGGTTTTCTACAGAAACTGCTGGAAATTGAAGACCAATCGGATGAGCAAATTAAAGACTTGACGGGGAAAATCGAGAGTCTGGAAGCTATTTTACGAATGCTCGAGCTTAAATCAAAAAATGCGGCAGATCACGGTATGTGATGAGAGAAAGGCTAATAATAAAACTCACGTTAATTAGCTATTATCAAGGCTACATGTAGTAAGGTTACGTTCTGTGGAGAAATGTAAAGGTTTCGTATTTCACTCATAAAATAGTTTCAAGGCTGGAGGACAAAGAAACAGAAATGAAACGGGAATATGCCAAGTTGCATGATAGGTACACAGAACTGTTCAAAACTCACATGGACTACATGGAAAGGACAAAAATACTCATGGGAACAGATCGCCTGGAGACGTTTGGAATGCCAAAGAAAATTGGCAATGTGATGTCAAGATCAACAGGGCCTGTTTCCTTTGGATTTGAATCTCTAGCAAACAACACGCCACTAAAATCCTTGGCCAGTCCTTGTGATGGTCCCGTGTCTGTGCTGTCACCGACAGGTTCCGGTCTGCGCTCAGCGCCTTCCAACATTCAAGAAGAAATGTCAATGGATGAAATTGTGGATGGTAGCAGTGTTAACGATTCAACGCCTCCCTCATCGGAATCTGGAAAGGACAAGGAACTACAACCCCAACAAATGCAACCACAAGCACAAAGCGGAAAAAGTCGAACGAAGAAGTGAGGAACAACGATAATTGTGTTTTTCATTGTACAACAAATCCTGGAAATGTATCTAGAAACTAATTACCACTTTCCACACTTTTTAGAGAGGAAAGGACCGGAAATACACTGTATCAAGAGTTCAGCTTCCAAGAGCCAGAAATTGTGGAGGAGCCTACAGACATAACGGGTGCGTTCAATCGCATGTTCATGTAATGATTCTATTTATATAAAATATATGCCATATCACAATCTCCTTTTTTGATGATTGACAGGTGGATGGGTTCATCCAGGAGAGTATGCCTCGTCAGGTGTGTTCATTACACTCACAGTCAGTGCCTTCGTAATGACTAGTGTCGCATGTTAAATGCACCCTCAAAAATAAAAATCAACCGAAGTTATAATTCATTATGTATTGTAAACTAATTCAGAAGAAAAACAAAAGTTTCACCATCACTGCCTCTATAAAGTGATACTCAACTGCAAGTAAACGCCCCCGTCCCCATTGTGTGTACAATGAACAATGTATTTGTGCAAATGAAAAAAAAACTCTCGATCTCACTGAACGTATATATAGGTCCAAAAACACGCAAGAACGTATCTGTATTGGATGATGACGATATTTCACATTTCCCCCATAATTAAACAGAATACATTCAATTGTTTCACCACAATTTTGACGAATCAATGAGGGGCATTTTCACATAGAATACTGCAAACTCGTTTAATTAAATTACCGTAGTAGACACTTCAGATTGTACTTAGTTTTCTTTATTTTTTGGTAAACTTTCCAGTAGTTTATTGTATTTTCACTTGTGTGGTGTTTGGGTGTTAAGTATCTATTGCATTTTACACGATACACCGTTACACACTATCTATGTATAATTCCAATGATGGATAACGACGCAATATGCTGTGACCGTGCACGGTCATCCGAATGAAAAAGCGCCGGGTCGTAACATTTTGTCAACACTGTTGTACTACACACAAGGTGCCTTTGACACCGCTTTAGTATTTTCTTAGTTATCACTTACAGGTTGTTACTTTTAAAGCTATCGAGTGTCGTATCATCTTCTAGTTGTGTTGCTGAGAACAATTATATATACCTAATATATAATATGTATATATATACATATATCTATATATATAATGGTCAACAAGCTATTCTTCAAACTTTCACTCAATTCTTTTGTTCTCAATTCACTTGGTGTTTTCTACTTTCTGTTATGTTTTGGCAGATGTTGGCAGTGAGAATAGTTGTGATTCACCTCCCGCCCATTCTTCTTCTGTCAACGGTACTGTTCCCTCATTATTTTTTTTCAGCGGACTCTTTTCCGTTGTATATATAATTTAATTCGACTTTTTTGGTTTTCGTATTTCTTCTACTACGTTGCACATAATTCATTGTTCGCAGTAGCGTAGAATATCTTTCCGTTTGCAATTGTACAGTATTCACTCATTTAACTTCATTTCACCCTTTTGCATATACATATTCCTGCTAAAACTGTAAGATAGCTTGCGCTTCACATTAATACCTTACAAACCTACTTTATTTGTTGTATCGACACGTGTCTTTGTATCATTATTTTCCTAACGTCTTTTTACCTTTTAGAAATATTTTAATCAACGTCTATATCCGTTGCTTGAATAGTTTTTTGTATATAAATTCCTATTTATGCTTATGATTCGTTTAAATAATTTGTATCCCGTCACAACCGTCGTACCTCGTTTAATGTTCTGTTACCTGTTTTCGTAGACAGCAAAAGCACTGTTCATGTACAACTGATTATTGAGAAAAAAACACAGATACAACAAAACAACAATTGTACTTGTTACTACCGCATCATGGCGGCTATGTACACGATACAGGGAATTCGAGTCAGTAGGGCTCCAATACTTAGAGTTTCTGATAACGTAATAATACAAACAACGAAAGTACATTACGAATTTCCCTTTTTAAATATTTTTAAAGCAATGCTGCTTTAAAACAAGGGATAAAATCCACACGCTGAATGCTGCACCTTCGGTACCGGAGTACAATGAAAAAAATAGAATGTTGTACTGCTTTAACTGTCCATGGTCCAAAACAATCTATGTATTACTGTTTTGAAGCTTACAAAATGGTACTGGGGGCGTTTCAAACTTTATGCTGATAAGTAGACTACTATATACGAATTGTGATAAGGGCGACGCACAAATTAAGGCAAAATTAATATTTCGTCAAATGGATATGGTTATAATAATGAACTAATAGACCAAAATTCTTTTCTGTGTTATGTACATTCACTGTGTGTGTGACATCTAACCAAATTCTTGCTGTCGATCTAACATGGTGACCATGGTTCTTATTTACTCTCTTCCCATTGGTGGCGTTATAATGTAGTCAACGACAACTTCTTCGGTAAGCAGGCACCTGTCATAATAACGCTACTCGCGTAATCTTTAATATAGGTAAAAGCTAATTATTTATTGGTCGATTAACTAGATATGGAAGGTAAGTTAGGCTGTTGTTCAATATACAAAGTTTTGTAATAAAGATTTTCATATCATGTAACCAATGGCGCATATTTTCAAACGGATTTTTGGAGTGTTTGTATTTGGGTTCACTGACCTCCAACTTGTTAATTTTGTTCAGTTGATTTGCTAACTCCTTTTTGACAAACCTTTTAAGTGAATACATGTTTTGATAATGTTTACAATGTGGCTGCTGAACTGTGATAGAACGATTAATTATCGATGTTAGAACAGAGCTTCCTCTTTCTCCTCCGTATTTTTGTGCTTGGGAAAGATAAACTAAAAATTTTATCGTAAAAACTTACAATTAGTGAGACAGTAGTAGTTCATTCATATGTGCTTATTATACACATTTATATATGTAGAGTTTTGATTCACTTTTTAGTGGTTTAATCCAACTTATTTATATTGGTAATAGTTTGTATAGCGAATAATAATAAATAGAGCAAACATTACATTGAAATGTAAAAGGATTCTCTAGTTTTACTTACAGCCAAAGTAAAGTAAAAAATGAAATATTGCGCATGTGAAGGTTCCAGCAGAAATGTAGTTTTTTTGAAATTTTATCTTTAGAAACCAATGTAGTTGTAATTTTTAATCTACCACTACTAAAAATACAGTATTAGAAAATATGAAAATTCGTTTTGATTTTGTCTGTGATTTTGTTGAAAATACGTCAAATTCCTCTAATATAAACGTGTTGTATTTTCCAGGCATGGGGAAAGAAGTGGAAAACCTCATTATGGAAAACAACGAGCTATTAGCTACTAAAAATGCATTAAACATAGTTAAGGATGATTTAATCGCGAAAGTCGACGAGTTAACTAGGTGAGGCCATCGTCAATAACGAGTAGTATTTAGAATAGGTAATGGACAATTAAATTGTATTGATTTGATTTCATGTGGCTCTATTTGCCAAACAAGACCCCTCGATTGACAAGAACAAAAATAACCGAGGGATTTTCAACTTGTACGTTTCGTGGCTGAAAGAATAATATATACATGGTGTTAGTTAAGTTTGGTTGAAACGAAGAATCGTTGTTTGAAAACAATGTTTCGTTTGATGTCTCAACAGCTTCAGCAATCTCTTCAGCAAAAGTGCAACGCCAGCGCTCACAATGACAACAGATCGTTTGGTATCTTCGGGTGGAATTGTGCCCCATTCATCTCCCACGAGGGGAGGAGCTGGAGCGTCTAATGCATCAGCGGCAAACAACTCGAACTCTGTGGAACCATACAGACCAACTAGGAGTGCCACAGAAATGTACATTTTTTACTATAATATTTATATAATGAGTGAAAGAATCGCAAAAGGCAATTTGAAAATTACTCTTACGTTTCCAAGGTCAGCGGAGAAATTGCAACTGAGGCGGCTTGGGGACACGCAGCAACGCAGAGAGCAAGCCACAATAAGCAAAATAAAGGCACACGTACGAAAAGATGATGGACGCATGCAGGTGCACTACTGATATGTTTTTTGCTTTAACTTTTACACGACAGGTTTTTCACTTTAGGGTGTAATCATAACCAACAATAAATTAAATAATAATTGTATAGGCGTACGGGTGGAGTTTACCAGCAAAGGCTGCAACAGCAAGTGGTTCTACCCACGTCTCTTCTAATATTGGTACAAACCGTGATGGCGCACCAAATGAAAATGCATCCGCAAAGCCGGGAGCTCCTGTCCCATTACCAACGAGACACTTACCCGTACCTGTGCCAATCTATTGCCGACCGTTTATGGAACAAGCACCCGGAATGAAAGTAAATAGGCACATTTACCCTTTAGCTATTTAATATATGTTTACTTAATTTGTTTACGACTTGAGTAATGCGCCGGGAATTCGACGCTTATGCGACATGCTCTATAAGAACAAGATGTATTGTGCTAGTGATATTAGAACCATCATCATTTCTTCAATTATCCATTATAGATCTTTTGTGCCTCTGGAGTAGACTTAAGTGGAGGTAACACTAAAAAGGGAGAAGTCGGCAGAACATACACGTCGCCACATGTTTGGATATGTACCGCAACACATCCTGCTAGTCGAGTAACTATAATTGATGCCAACAGACCCGCAGACGTGATTCTCTCTTTTGAAGTGTGCCCGTCGCACTTACTGTGTATAGCTGCAGTTCCAGGTTTGCTTCAAATTTAAACAGCATTCATCACATATACTGCGTATGGACTTGTTGCACAGTTTATATTGATTGGTAAATGATGGTGTTTGCGTTAGGTGTAAAAGACGATGATCTTAGGCCTGACGAGGGTATACCAGAAAACCCTGTAGAAGACAGTGCCAGCATTCCAGCTGGTAAAACCGGCCTTCTATCCTATGTACGAGCAGCATCTCTAATGGATCAAACGGAAAGACGTCGAAGCAAAAGTGTGACTGCAAGTGATAACGCAACGACGGAAAACCGCACTACGAGTGACATAAAGACTGAAGCCCTGGAGACTGAAGATAACAATACGGAGAATGACAGTGAAGCATCAGGTGCAAGTCTATCCCAAGAAACCACAGGTGCGCTTAGTTTGGAGACAAATGCAGTTAACTCTGTAATTATTGGACATGCCACAGCTATTCCAGAAGAAGAGATTTTTATGTCGAGTGTTCAGCCCACCATGTGGCTTGGTGCGCAGAGTGGATTTGTTTACGTTCACTCGGCTGTAGCTCAATGGGAAAGATGCTTGCACCGAGTTAGACTCACGGACTCGGTTTTATCTATAACGTAAGTGAAGACCATAACACTCCGAGCTCATGCTACTTTTTGGTTCCCCGTCATATATCATCAAAGTTAAATCTCTTTAAAATCATTAAAGGCACCTACGGGGAAGAGTGTTTGTATCCATGGCAAACGGAACAATAGCAATTTTTAGGCGAAACGATGACGGCCAGTGGAATTTGTCGACTTACCATTTGCTCGACTTTGGCCAACAACCACACCATTCCATCCGGTGTCTGTCTGTTGTACATGATCAAGTATGGTGTGGCTTCCGAAATAAGATTCATGTTGTTGATGTGACAACGTTATTAGTCAAAGTAAGGCTTCAATCTAGTAATTCACTTTTTAACTACTGGTAATTCCATCAGCAAATTTTGACGTTTTTGTCTTTTTTATAGACTAGCTTTGAAGCTCATCCCCGAAAGGAGTCCCAAGTACGCCAGATGGCTTGCTACGGAGATGGAGTTTGGGTTTCCATACGGCTAGATTCAACTTTGCGACTCTATCATGCAACTACGTACGAGCATCTACAAGACGTTGATATAGAGCCATATGTATCAAAAATGTTAGGTAAAGTCTAACCATCACATGATGCAGTGAACTATTACTATGATTATGTATGCGACTGGAGACGATGTCTAATGTAAAATTGCATTTAATTGTTGTAGGAACTGGGAAACTGGGATTTTCATATGCTAGAATAACAGCCTTGCTCATTGCTAGTCATAGACTATGGATAGGTACAGGGAACGGTGTGATTATATCAGTTCCTTTGTCGGAATCAGTGTCTATATTGCCAGGGCACGGCAGCATTGGTAAGAATTAACATATTATATAGAACATGCAACATTTATTTTTTTCAATCTTTATTAAAGAAAAAAATTATTTTCAAGGTCGAATGGACGTAACAAATACTGCGAAACCCGTGTTTCCTGGTGCCATTGTAAGGGTGTCGGGAATAGTAGAGCAGAAAGGTGGACGAGAAATACCGTATTGTTCTATGTCTCAAGCTCAGCTCTCATTCCATGGCCATCGCGACGCTGTGAAATTTTTCGTAGCTGTTCCCGGCGCACCATTTAGCGACACACACGGTATTGACAACTGTTTGGCACAAAAACATACTAACTGGTTGTTTTTTAGTTGAAGTAACTAATTTCCTTACGTGATTTGCTTCCAGGTGCAATGGCTATGATGGGAGATGAGACCCAAAATCGAGATGGAAGTGGTAGAGGTGGGATTGCCTCGCTCGCTAGAAACAATTCTATGCTAGTCATTTCAGGTGGAGAGGGATATATTGACTTCCGTGTGGGTAAGGAAACATTTTATACTAATTGTCCTCGTGCATTGTGTCCCACACTGTAAACAGATGTTGCTCACTTTTTCCAAGTCTTTTTGAAAAACATTTCTGCATCCCCCAGTCACACAGTATGTTCTTCGCATTAGATTTTGTGATAAAATTTGGAAAATTTTGAATGCAAAGTTTGGTGTAGTTTTACATGTAGAGTACCAAGTAAACCGGTAAAGTTGCCGCCTTGTCTGTTTTGAAACAGATGTAAACCTTAACATTTACAATTGAACTCGGGGGCTGCAGCGAATCAGTTGTTATTTTTGTACAGTGATTAATTTAACAGAATTAATTTTACATTGGCTACTTTTCAAGTTCCAATTCACTGGTTAATATTCACTATTGTGAGCATCTTTGTTCATTTTTTTCTTTCGACACGAAATGTAGTTACTCAACACGATTTATTTTTTACTGTCAGCTCAAATTCCACAATTCACATATATATGTTTGATTTTAAGTGCGACAACAATATGCACTGTTTGTATTATATCAGGTATATGAAATTCATTCATCCATTTTAGATCTGTCCCTTCACTTGCATCGTTTGACAATAGTTGAAACGAACGACAACCTTGACTTATTTCCTGGAGTAAACATTCGTTTGAGTCATATTACAGTATGAAGCATTTAAGAATTTAGATTCTCTTACCTAGGCCACCCCCGGTCGTCGATACAAACGTAACGTTTTTAAATACTGAGTCTAGTTCGCCAGATGAATACCAGTTGTCTAGTGGGCATTGATAGGCATAAAAATAGGGATTCAATAACACATTGCACAGTGCTATGAAATGGGATGAATGATATTTTATGTTGATATGAATGCAAAAAGCAGTCAAATTTTGCTGTCATAGTCAAGTCATGGTAAATAATTCTGACATCAACCATCGATAAGTCTTGGGATTTTTGCCATAATGACGACAAACGCGTGTGTCAGTAGAGGCACCTAAGCACTTCTTTGTCGCTTGAGTGGGTGCATTGGCTACTTGCTGTTGTTATTACTATTCGTTATACATACATTTAAAAGTGTATTATGCTTGCTGCTTTCACTGTCAACCCTCCTCCTTCGTCCTGCATGCTTGTTGGTATATAAATTACTTTCTTTTTTGTTTCTTGGTTTATTGTTGTCTCCGTGGTGATGTGTGTGCTACATACATGATGATGATGATACATGGTTTCTTGGGGGCACAGTTGATGAGGCAGATGGAGACACAGCTAGTCACTTAATTGTGTGGAAATTGCCTTACTGTTGCGACTCGGAGCAAACGTCTTGCCCTCTCAAGATGCTGGCTAATGAGATGAACAGTAGTCCAACCAATGTGACACCCCCGTCCACTCCAACGGCAGCTAACGATGATGATTCACCTAGTGACACGACTAGCGTTCAGCACCAGATGGCAGCAGAGGAAACCAGTGTGTTGTCTCAAGACATAATATTAAACGAATGTAATGACGTCCACCTTAAAACCAAGGAGGAGATCGAAGCCGACGCTCAACTTAATAATAATGTATTACCCGAAACGAATTCCGAAACATCTCTGGATAAAATAAATGACAACGTCAAGACCATTTCGGAAGAATCAACAACGACGAATACGCTCCCGGAGGATGTAATATCCATTTCGGATGCCGCAGCTCAAGAAGATTCATTGTATTTAGACACAGTGAGCAGTAATTGTGAAAAGTTAGTAAAGGATGATTGCTCATGTACCGAGGAGAAGCAGCCTAGCTAATCAACTTACCGCTAAATTCAGAAACTTTAGGAAGATTAATTTCAATGTACGTATTTTATGTTACCGTTCTGTATCTACCTTTGACCTTGATTTGGTTGAATGAAACCAGCAATACCTAATGCTTCAAATGACAAGGAGGACCGTAATAACTTATATTACCACAAAGCGAATTCCGTTTGAAAAATTGGTGACTTCTTGTTTTACGTTTTCTTTCGCCAAGGTGTACGTCAAAGCACAAATAAGTAGTAGTTCTACTGCCATATTTATTCAAACAGAAATGTCATGAGAATTGAATAGGAATTAGTTCAGTACCAACACCTCATCCATCCATCTTTCATCACTGACAGTTGGAACAAGAAAATAACGGGAGCTGAAATAACAATATCGAGGTTTCTCAGGGCAAAAAACCAAGAAAAGTAAGTCGGTTATAAGTCCGTCAGTCGTGTGCACGTGTGGGTTGGGTACCAGTAGTATTTTCAACTTTTTTCTCCTTTAAGTTTTAGTATCTTACTTTTATTTCAATTTGTAAGTAATGAACCTAGCCGCATCTCTGCCGCACCTCCCTCTGCTGATTGCGAAACCTTATAGACATCCCTACTACTATCTTATCTGTTCTGGGTACAGTTTACTTTTAATTGCTTAATTTTTTTTACATGTGCTGCTTTTTTATATCAAATTACAAGTCTACTCTGACTGAATATAATTCCGGTATTACGATAACACGAAAGTATATATATTATTCACTCATATGCTATCTGCCAGTTGGTGAACCATAATATTTGGCGTTCCATTAAACAGTGGAATTGTTTGATACCATAATTAGCAAACTAATTGAGTTTTATGAACTGTTACTATTAACTAAAGTATGCCAGCTTCGTAGTAATACAAAACCACTTTGTCTCTCTGTCTCTCGTTAGTATTGTCTTCCAGGAGCTACTACACCTCTGCTCTATCAATTGTAAGATAACGCACAAAAGCAGGGGTATTTTAATAGGCATAAAATTTGCTCTAAAATACAGTGACACACCCAGTAATTCCTATAGCTTGGGTTTTGAAATTAACAGTCAACAGTGAAATTTGGGAATCACCGCATTTAAACTTTGTCTGTGCTTGTTTAGTAGCTCCAAACTATGTAATATTACTAGTAGTAGTTGCCGTAGGTAGGTAACTCTCCGCTTTGGTCAGCTACGGCCTCTGAAAGATGGGTTCTTCTTCTTCTTCTACACTTCAATACGCGCGCAGGCTACCCTTCACTACTCACAGATTACTCCGTTACTTTTATATGCTTATCGTGTTGTGTGAACCTGTTTTGAGTGCAAAATCATGGATCATGCGGCCGTTCATCATTTTCATTACCCATTTTCAACTCTGCTTTTTACTCATCGCATATTTTTCGTAGACACTTTATTATTTAATTATTTTAACTACACATGTAGTAACATCAATAAAATCGTTCATATGTAACTTCGTTATAAGACCTTTCCACATGTGTAGATAACATTAAATGTCCTGAAACCAAAATCCGTCATATGAAAACTCCCTGACGAATTCATAACTGAAAAGTATGTCCCTAAAATTTGATACGACCGCTTATGCTGTAGATTAATGGTATTGTGATTAAGTTTATAGGTTGTTTATGTTTTTTTTTACTAAAGTAAATTGGGAAAAGCACTAGAAGGCACTGCTCACCAATTGTAACATTCTTTTCAGTTTACCATTTGTACATTTGTAAACGTAATTTGTGTACATGGCTGCTTTTCAGTGCATGGTTTGGTATTTTTCAAAAGAACACGTCTCCTACTACTGGAGACACTAGACTAAATGCAATTCACTTATGACAAAAAAACTACTCTCTCGTGCATGCATCTCCTCATATACCACTGGAATCATAATGTCTCCCTGTGAATGCCCAACAATAATACTTTAATTCGCTGTTCTTTGATGTCATTAAAGGTGACGGTGAAGATGGTGGAGACTGTGGGTTCAAAGCTCCCGGAGATATTAGGACTGCAGTAGATGCTGCGCATCTCATAATATGGCAAGTCTCCACGGCCCCAACAATAACAACTGACAAGGCAGTCGGAAGTTCCTTAGCACCTGGAAATCCTTCTCATATTGCTAATGTAACCACTATTGCGAGTGGTTAGATGCTAAAATTGACTTTTTGCTTCCTCCAACGCCAACTAATTTTCTCATTTTGCCCTAATATTGTTAGTCGTAACAAAGTGCAATATTATGTATGTAACATGAATAAAGTCACGTTTTCCTTTAATCTGTTTTTGTGCTTTAGTCGATTTGTTCGCCAGGAAGACCAACCAGTAAAGTTAGTTGCTATATGTTATTTGTTATTTGGTACAACACTTAATCAATTACTCATGCAGAAGCTTCGTCGATTGAGACAAGTTTTATAAACTTATCCTAAAAATATATTATTATAAATACATATATTGTAATAAAATGATCAAGCTGCACGTTTCGCAATCGCCGATACATTTCCAATAATATCCAAGTGTAAAACTCCTACAGCAATCGTCTCGTCTATCTCAAGGTTCATTAGAGAAAGTGGTGTCAATGAAATTACAAAGTTGTCGGGATTGACGTCCTCATTCTTTTGCTAGTGTATTTTAGCAAAATTGAAAATTACAAATAGAGAGAGGTACCAGCGTGTTGAGAATGAGCGTATTTGCTGAAATTTATTAATCGCTGTTAATACTTAATATATAAATGAAATCGCTATTATAACTATGAAATGTAATAATTAAATGCATTGAAGATATACAAGTCTAAATCGCATGATATATTTGGGTCAGTGAAATTGAACTACATAAAGAGCAAGAGAGAATATGGCTATAACTAATAAAAAAACTTTACTGTAACAACACTATTTACTACTACTTAAGTATTCATAATTTATGTGATTAATAGTAATGAATTACCTATAATAATTATGTTGCAGTTTTCGATCTCTAGTCGATTTAAAAAAATTGGTCTCTGTCAACTAGGTAATTAAGAAATGACTGACAAGCTTAAATGATGAGTGTCTTGTTTGCCAACAGCCTATTGTTATTGAAAAAGCAGAGTTTTTATATATTGTGGTTTAAAGTTAAACTATTGGCACACGTGTTAGTTTATTGCGAGGAATTTTTAAAATGGAAAATAACATCCATTATCATTCACTGTACTAGTGTTCGAGAATTAAAAATAAATGTTTGAATTTAGTTTAACAAAATACGATACTCCTATTTCGAAACAAGTATATGTGTAGTTTAAATGCTGCAGCTCATCTTCGTTTCAGGAATAGGGTTACCAACCTACATATTTTTTCATGAACTCGTTGTACGATTCACTTTCACTCTTGCGCGCTAAATTATTGTAAACTCGGTTGCACCATTATCAATTACCATCAATCACAGGAGTGTGTTTATCAGGAGATTTACTTTACCGACTAGTTTATTTATCATAGTAAAATGACAATGATGCATACATGCATAGTTTATCTATACCTACAACAGACAAAGGGAATTTCTTTGTAAACGTACTTTTTATAGACATAATAGCTTTGAAGCTTTTAAAAAATTCACACGAAAAGGATAGAAGTAACATTAATTTTTTTAAAACTAATAACAACGAATCCACCAGTTCCACTGACGAAATCAGTGTATGTGGAAGCAGCAAGATAAGTAAAGTGTATACCACTTTAAGTGAAGCCAAGTTTGACAAAATAAAAAGTGTAAAAGAATAGCCGATAAAGAGACCTTTCATTGACACATTTATTAATAAAATTGAATATTGTAACAACTAATGGTTCACTCAAGAAATGATTTTTTAATCTATTGACTTCCAATCATAACAAACATGTACATACCATACAGTGGCATTTCTCACATCGTACATATACAACATTTCCCAGTTTGAAGCTTGGCCTTCTACAAGATTTGTTCTCCATGCACCGTTTCATTTGATTTAGAGCCTTTATCCTTTGTTTTTGTATCGGCTGGTACATTGGACGGACTGAAAAATTCAATATATGATAGAAACCCCCGAAAAAGAAGCCGTCCAGATCCACTAAGAAACGCCGCATCATAAGTTGATCCCAAATGCTTAGACGTTTCCCAATGCACGAAGGCTGAAATTGTAAACACATAAATAGTTATTGAAACAACTTAACTCATACACCGGTTATCATTTCTGCGAGAAACAATAACATAAAGGTTCTGACTAATGATGATCTACAATGATTTAAGATTGGTTCAATAGGTATCTTTTTGGATGACAATACCCTTTATTACCTGTTTCCAGTTCCCATCGTTGTAATAAAAAACAATTTATACAACGGGTACAATTGATGGGTCAACAATTCCTTAATCATTTATTGTTATTAAGTAAGTTTTATTAGAGGCGACAATATATTATATAGACGTTTAAGAATTACAGCTCCGAAGTGTAAGGCTAGTTGTATGGCAGCCATATATCCTCGTCGTTAGCAGCATCTGCTGGTTCGGAGCTGGCACGTTCCATGCAATCTGGAAACGCTGTGTCATAGTTATAGTGCATCATTATCTATGCAACCGTCAATGGTTTAGGAGGGATGTGAGAAATGGGAATAGGTCGTTAATATTCATTAACCATTAATAGTCTACCAACATGGCATGTTATTGCCTCTCTCACTATGCCCCAGTGACGGTGTGCCTAGTTAATACAAAGCGACCACATTGCTGGTGTAACCAATTATATTCTCCACATTACATGTTATGCGTGCGAACATGTTTACTGCTACTCACCGTTCTATATTCAGAGTGCTTCAGCTCCACTTACAAATGGTTAAACTTTCAAATAAATTTCTTTTAATGTAGTAAATTTTATATAGGTATATATTTTTAAATCGTTCTTAAATTGCAAAAATTTTAGCAATGCTTTCGCGAAATAACAATTTGCGTGGGATAAAAGCGATTTTACGGTGGATAAAAAGAGCATTCAATAAGTTTATTTTAAAAAAGAATATTGTCCCAACAATAGAACATTCTTATGTGATGTTATTAGTTAACGAAACAATCAATTTCAGATTATCATGTCTGTATGCACAAAAACATAAGCACACGCAAAAACGCACACTAAAATTACTATTTACCACTAACGATGCACAATAGAACACATTGTTACATACGTATCGCATAATATCCTATAACTATGTTTCATTCTTACCATCTTGCGCTCATTTACCACACCACACACACAGAGATGCACACATCTTCCTACGTAAAGTTATCGTAAATCTATAAATGGACCTTACTGTTTTGTACAAGCCAGATAGTCAGATGCATAGAAACAATCAGAACTGACAACCAGATACCGAGATTTAGTGAAATCACCTTTACATTATTTCTATGCTGAAACAATGACATTGCTAGATAAAATCAATTAAGGTGATATTCTCTGTTTAAATTATTACAACTTGTAATGTATCAACTGAATTGGAGTTTTAGTCGTCATTTAACATTCTGAGTGAATGTGTACAGCAGCCTTTAAGGCTTTTACAGTGACCTTACAAAACTTCTTACTCTCCATACCAGAACAGCTTCCATAACATGATATGATGGTAACTTCTAATTTACATATTTAAAACATTACGAAATCTTTAAGAATAGTTTTCATTATCAGGTTTGAAACAGAGTATTTACCAAATTTCACATAAAAATATACCTGCTATTTGATCTCTATAGTTACATGTATGAGAGATTCTATTTAACTTCCATACATACCCCCCCCGACTCTATCGTCCCATAAGAGCGCACATTTCATGTTGTCGGTGTTTAATGTTTGCAACTTCAGGACTACATTTCCAACCGGAAATACCATGGCTAACGAAATGTGCCATAATGGCGAAACAGTTATTACCATCACCATTGTCATTATTTTCACACATAATATTGCATTGAAAACACCCTTTTACAACGTCCTGCCTATGATTAGAGAAATTTTATCACATTTTTTCTTAACAACATGTCAATAGTAATTAACATCAAATACTGTGCTTCTACCTACACATACATTGCCAATTGCCACTCGTAATACGTATCTATAATCCACCCATAATAGCAGATAACCTACTACTTATCATTTAAGTTGTTCACCATTAATTCTCTTAAATCTGCACTGGATGAATTCATAATGTTTACCTGCGATTCATTTTTTTAAACTAGTAAGAATCAGAGAACCAACAAACTTAGAAAGTGATATAAATTTGTACGTCAAAATATATGTATAACCAACTGTGTTACTGTAAACTTCTTCCCAGTACGCACTTAAATATTTTTCTTGTTTTATTACGACAAAAGCTGTATTTTGTATCAACTCAGCCATCTTGGCGATAGATTCTTATTCCTTATTGTCAACATATACGATATATTTCGGTCAAGGGACCATATTGGAAGATCGTAGAGATAAAAAGTGTTTTAAAAAAGGTCACGGCATGTACGTTTCGCCTAAACTCCATTTTACCATGAAGTTAGTTGGACACTGGTACATAAATGTCATTTTATCCTTTACAAGTCTCCCAACAGTCCTAATCCATTATTGGTTTGCACCATATGCCAACCTGTGTCGTCTGAATCTATTACAGATGGAGATAAATAATTCCTAATCCTGACGTAAACGTTGGAAGGAGGTCGCCTTGCCATAATTACAAGCTTTTGTGGTATATATAAGAATGCTAATTAAACTAGATTTGGTACCTGCCAGGTGTTCATGTTCCTCGGTTTCCTTCCCATTCTTATTTTTGCATATGCATTTAGGACACAAGTGCTTGCAACCTTCATTCCATCTCTCATATGCATCTGCATGTAGCCAAACATGATACAGGACAGCTTACATCATATATGAACAGTGGTGGAATGCAACAGTAGCGCAAATGCATTAAAGAAAAATATGGAATTACTAATTAACTTCGTATCTAAACAGAAACTGTAGATAAGTGCAATAAAAACGAAAGTATTTCTGAACACGTGGCAGGTATTGCATTTTGAATTTTTCACCACGCTAAACACTACGAAAACATGTCTCCGGTGGATTTAAGAGAATTCACGGTATTCTTAAATATGTACATACATCGTTTCTCGATTACACGATAAAACAATCCGTGTGTTCGTTATATTAAAACTTGACAATAATCATAGTAATAAATGCAATCTCAGCATGAAACCATTCTCTCAGCGGAATGAAATTACACTTGTTTTTTTCCTTTGCGATTGAAGGAAGAACAAGTTGGGCACTTGGTTTTATGATGGATATTTTCGTGTTTATACCCATCATGATATTGCATACTTTCTTTTTACAAAAATTACATCCTTCTTCGTCCAGGCAACGTAGATGAGCTAATCGCGCGGTGCGTAAATCACTTCCGAATTATTATTGTACCTCTAAAATTCATGAAGGTTTGTTTAAAACGGTGAAATGTGTTGAGATTGTGTCTACAATTTAAAAGAAACTGAATTAACTACTTGTCCTGGTAAGTCAAGCAACCATTTTTCTAGTATCTAACTACTACTTACTAGCTTTCATACTGCAGCGAAACCACTAAATTATCTTGTGTTACATTGCGGGATGTCTCGAGTTCTTTCTGACAACTTACAAGCAGCGCCCAGAGCTTGGACACGGAGAGCTTACATTGAATAACTCAACTCCAAATAACGGTTTAGTTTTTCAAAATATTTTAATTTTGTTGTAACAATGAAAGAAATAGAAATTGTATTTTTCCGTATCATGGAATTATTTTGCAGCACAAAATTCTGTACACTGTACTGCAACACTGTATTTAACTTGTACTGACATAATTTTTCGCTAAAATTGTATATAGCATGAATTTACTTTAAGGACATATATATGTACGTTTGACGATTTGCTTCAGAAAGCTAATTCTCGGCTCCGCTTCGCTCTATTACTGCTCAAGACATCCTTAGAAATACTGCCTCCGATCAAACTACATCATGTGTTCCAAGTATAAAGCATGTTATAATTATCACACGACTATATTAATATATCAGTAACGCTTACCATGGGCGCAATCGGAATTTCTTGCTTTGGTTGCGCCAAAGCCGGTCCCTCATTACTATGGTGATAATCATGCTGATCAACCGAGCCATTCTCATCATCATCGTGACCTTTGTTAGATCTATGTAATATACACAATCTTAAAACCATTTGACATCTGCATCGAAGTAAGCGTACTACGTTTATGACACTCAATATATTTTTATTATAAACAATTGTACTTACCCAGAGTGAAAGCGACCCCCTTCACCGCGTATTCTGTTCATCGCATGCTTATGTCGGGATTCGTGTAGATATTTCTGTACAAACAAAATTGGCCAGATTGTTCATTGAAAAACTTGTTATCTAAACTAGTTAGTTTAATGTACATGTGACTACAGCAATAAATACAGAACTACTTACCGGCCTCTCCTTAGGGATTCTACCTTCCGCTTCGAGTCTCGCTCTGGCCTGCCGCCGTTTCAAAATTCGATGATATTGCTTCGCATTGACGTACAAAGGCTCCTCCTCCAAAAGCTCGGGTGTATTTATAGGCATCCTTGTTATTGTGGGTGTTCCAGCACCTTGAATTACCTAAAATAATATTTATTGTTCTTTCATCAATTCTTTTACGTATACAGCTGAATATTAAAACTATTACTTCCTGGAATAAATAAATTCGTATATATATACCAGAGATATGTTCTTTACAGATTCGGTGCATTATTTATTGAAGAAAAAATGCGGTTGGCATGTAGTTTAAGGTGACATTTGAATAAAATTACCAAAGGGTCCCCTTGGGTAAGAGCAAAATATATACACTTACCCAATTTACCAATCATAAACTTAATTTATCTAACCTAATCTAAATTTACCAACCTTCACCTTAATTTACCTAACCTCGCCGACCTAACCAAAATTTACCAACCCTAACCGTAATTTTTCTTAACCTACAACCTAACTAAAAAAATTGTTTCTATTTTTTACCATAACGGGTAAATGGTCAATATGAAAGATCACCTTAAACTACAAGCCAGTCAAAAAATGCAATCACTTTACAGAAAAATGTCAAATGCGGGCAAGCAAAATGTTAGGTCAGACGCATCAACCACTTTGTGGGTTAATTATCGAATTGTCCATAAATTTTTTTTATCAGTTATGTTAGTATATTTATAAATAATTAAAGTTACTACTTGTACTGTTTACTTCATTAACTTAATACAGTCTTGTCAAAATCGACAATTATAGAACAATCTGGGTATCCTCCCCAATACTACCAACTCTTCTTCAGACTAGTAATAGTAATAGACTACATACATATTTGTTAATAATGATCAGTCAATGACTTCCTACCTACCTAAAATTATTAGACATATTTCAATAAAAATTTTACAGTACATTTAAAACATTCTTACCCTGTTCTGCGCAAAGTCGGCTTTCTAACTTTAACCGTTTTTTGAAATACAAAAGAGTTTTGATTGTTACAACAACTAACAACACACTACTACTTCCTACACTACAATGTATGTGTTGTAAACACGTCCGTGCTCCGTGCTCATGTGATGGTAAATGAATGATAGCTGATTCACATTCCACCAAATTCAAGTTACCCGCATTTTGCCAATCTCCAGCATTCCGATTCGTCCGTAAATCAACGTCTGTTTTTGTCGTACTATCCCCCACTGTCCCCCACCATACATACTTGTCACTTGTCTTGTAAGAAAGTTTTTCACGCCCGACCGTCTAGTCTGTCCACTGTCCAGTCCAACGTTGCAAAACTTATATTCTGTTCTTCAAACTTTTAACGTAGAAAGGATAGGGAAAATTGCCAAATGTTCTGCGTGATTAGCATCAAATACATTACTGGACCCCCAGTCCCAGTGTTCTTTGAGCACTGCTCGAATACTTGAACAAAGTTTGCAACGTTGGTCCAGTCGTGCGACCGTCACGCGTCGTCCGTGTGGGCAGTATAACAGTTGAAGTAAATCGAATTTCGAGTCGCTATAGCCCTTATGAAAACAAAAATGGGTTCTGTAAGTGGTCCCCTTGGCGTAAATCAGGGTTAAATTGATAAATCTCACACAGTGAGGAAGTGTTCAAATATGTTTAAGTATTAATATTTCTTAAATCTCTCCAGTCTCCAGCAAGTGCAAGACCTAATAAATGCTTGGCAGCAGTAATTAAATTTTACCGTTTACGTTTTGATAATGATATGGCTAAGACAACTAACCTCATGAATGCTGTTTTCCAAGTTCTATTTGTTTAAATCACTAATAAAATTTAGATTTGTTATATACGCTACAATGTAACTCACATTTTCTAACTTTAAAATTATTATCTTGAAGTTGAAGTTGTCAGTTTTATTTATAGAATGGCCGTGCTAAAATTTATATTTTTCATTCGTTGTGCGCAAGACATGAAAAACATGATTGTGCTGGAGATAATCATTTAGTACTCTGCTTGAAAAATCGATGCCTGTTTTGAATGGCGCATGCAATATATATTATGTATGATAAATACTCGTGAGTGTGAAGTTTTAAATTTTACATGCATAAATCACTCAGAAAATTAGTTAGTTTTAAATTTTTTAACAATACACAACACATTAAAAGTGTAATCTGTAAACAAGTATCTTACGAAATTCGTAGGAGTAGTTGTTAGTCCAAAGTTCTGTGGAACAGTGATTGTTGTTCCATTCGTTGTGGCATTGACAGAAGCTCCAGTAACAGTTGTGCTAGTAGCTCCAGAAGTAGATGCTAGTGGAATGATGGAACCATTTAATCCTATAACAGCATTTTGAGATCCCTGGTTTGACTGATCTACAGTCATTGGCTGATAAATGAACGTCTGTCCGTCCGCAGTTTGCAAAAGCTGTGTACCCTAAAAATTAATTCAACCGATTTGTGTTCATCAAACTTAATAACTAACACGAACAAGTTTGCTACAAAATAGGATCTTAGGCAATGTGGGAGTATTTCTGAATTAATAAGGCCCAGACTAATATACATATATGCTAGACAGCTGTTTGAAGATTTACAACGTCAAAAAATAATGTAAATACAATAAAACTATGTAGTACATTAAAATGAATTAAAACTATTCCTCCATCTTCTCAGTTTTCCTTCCATATGTTGTATGTATTGAAAATACCGTCATTGATTGTAATTACCTGTAAATTGCCCAAGCTGCCAATCGGTAAAACCTGTATAGCTTGAGGTATAGCACTTTGAATCGATGGCTGACCAATAGTTTGTACAACTATTGGCTGTGTCGCTCCACCACTCAAAGCTGTGACCACCTGTATAAATTGAAACCATATTCTATTTAAAACACATGTACGTATACTTACAACAACAACAGAGAAACAATCATCTTCATTTTGCCGAATGTTTCTTTCAACATATTTTTTTAGTTTTTAACATGCATGTTATATTACCTGCGGAGACTGAGTAACAACAACTTGCTGTTGTCCTTCATTCGTATTACCAGTATTACTAGAAACGGCATTATTAGCTTGTGAATTCATCTCGGTCATCGCTTTATAGCCGTTATTACAACTCCTGACTCCTATACACACCCTCCAACAATTTTCTTCAGCACTGTCGTCCACACATGTATTACTGCCTGATAATCTAAATACAGTAAAACAGATCACTGTATTAAAAATCAATTCTTCTTTAGCCCTGCATATTTTTTGTCATAAATAAAAACCAATACGTTGCAAGTGACACCCCATACCTTGTGATTCAAATACGACCAACAAACTCCCTTCCAAGATTTCAGAAGAGGCCCCCGCAATTGATAAATCCAGGGCCCAGAGTCACAATCACAACAGACGTAATCAAATTAATATTTAAATTTAAATTGGCAAAAATCATTGGTCATCAATATTTTCAAGTCACCATCGACCGTCGGATTTAGAGTGGTTTGACTACAAGGTTCTGTAGATATAAACTAGCTACTGACTATTTTCTGGTTGCCGTCGAATTTTAAAACTTGTCTGAGCGTCTGAACTGTTCTATTTTGGCTAAATCTCTGTTTTTATTGTTGGTTTTTATAGTTGAGGTCTAAATGGCCAAACAGGCTGATCCTCCGATGCCCAAAAGCAATATCAATTCCGAACTGCACGGGTCCACCAAACACAAGACAAGAGGAAAGTGAATATTAGAAAAACCGATATAACTTCACTTGGAGCAGTAATACTTGGTGTTTGTGTATATGTGGTAGTATGACTCTGATTATGATACCTTGTATGTAACGCAAAATAAATGTACAGAAGTGAGCTGCTCTCGCTTGGGGAAAGAAATATGTAAACAGAGTCAACCTGATATTTGGATTGGCGGCAGAGAGCGCTATTTGACGGTGAGAGCATCAGCAAGCCAAAGATAGGAGACAAGCAAATGCGATGGACGAACGGGGATGCAGAGCACAATAATAAATGCGCAATTAAGAAAACAGGTAAAAAAGAGCTGATCGACAGAAACGACCAACAGCGACAAGTCTCCTTTGTCCGAAGGCGAGTCGGATAAATGAACAATGGTGTGGCATTTGATTTTACGTGATGCAGAATGATGATGACTGCTGCTATATGAACGTCGCAAGAAGTATTTGCACAGATTTCGTTAAGGGTACTTGTCAAACACGGTGAAATGATCATCTGTCGGATCGGAACAGGTTGAAGTACAAGGAGCACCTTAATGATGATACAATTTTTCTATAAAATATTATACAAAATGCAAAGCAATGCTGGGAACGTGGAGCTGGGGGACTTTGACGTAAGGGGTAAGTTTTTTTTTACATCGTAAAAGTTTGTTTGTATGCAAGAGGCTGTATTATATTTGACATTTCTTCGTTATGCAAATCAGGCCTAGTGAACGCCAATTGAACATGAACTAATAAAAAAATAACCAGCAATTCCAAATTTATAAATGATAAGAGAAAAAGCGCTTTAGGCTGTTATCTTAAATTTTAAAGTTTAATTGCTGGTAACATCTTCTTATGTACATCATGGCAAAACAACAAAGACACCTCTTTTACATATTAATCATCGTCTTCATTAAATATGTTTTAATTGGCAACGTATGGACAAGTATTGCATAGATTGTCTCTGCCATCTTCTAAATAAAGACAACGGGTATTTCTGAGACCTTGCCTTGGCAACGACATACACCTGGTTTTATTTTGACAGCCGGCAAAGGAGCAAGAAGACGCGTGTTTATGTAGAGAAATACTATTAAAACGTATGATCATCATCACTTAATTCATTCCACGTCCACATGAACAAGGGCCTGAATGTTACATTTTGCAATTTCACCCAATTTAATCGCATTACCCTCATTAAATGCATTGCTTATTGCTAATGATTTGATTTTATCACAAAGCCTGGCCTACGTAATTACGTGACATTACTTAACAATAATACCAAGGTGTAAATACTTCATGTATAAATCATGACTCATGACTAACATTTGATGCAAAAGCTGTCCTTAGCCCTTTTCAGGTGAACTTGAATTCATTAAGATAGATAGCTTGTAGTTTTAAGGGGTATTTTGCAACATGTGGTGGATATGCTGTCTTTTCATGATGAAATGTTGCAGAATACTCCTAAAATATAATCAACTCGCGAATCCAATTAGAATTACCACTAGAAAACTAGAAAAGTTTTCACATGATTTGCCCCTTCGCCAGTGTTGGTGTTCATTAGTATTTTTTCACGTTAGAGACCTGTACACAGATATACAAATAATTAACATGACATGCAAATTGCCATGTGATAGTAATTTACCCGAGCCCCGATTAAAGGTCCCTGTTCAACCCAGTTCCAGTCCCAGTGTGCTTGTACTTTTATTTTAGTTATGTTAGGTTTACTTGGTTTTACCTAAACCCCACTAACAATGGGGCCCACGAACACATTTGCGAGAATCTTGGTTTTGTTGTGACACAAAGCTTGCATCAAACAAAGTGCCCCTGTTTTATCATATATGAATGCTAGTGAAGGTTTCCAAAGACATTTTGGAATATTTCCGATTTACACATATGCTCAAAAGAAAATAGTTTTTATAAATTTGTGAATGTCTATTGACTGTTTCAATTTACATTTATTTTTCATTTTATGTCAATTTTATTATATTTAGTTTTCATCATATTTACAAAATGCACTTTCGTCCTTGAGATGTAACAATATCCCAAGGACGAAATGAAGGAGATGTTGGATCTCGGTATATTGGGGTCCGACGCGCGGATTATGCAAAGACAGATTACAGATAACAAACTTTCAGTATCGATTTCGATAAAATGCGACAGAAACCGTATGCACATAGATGTTTTTTTTAAATTCCACTTTAAGGATTGAGCTTACTCCTGCAATGTACAAAATGTAAATCAGCACCGGTGTGAAAATTCCAATACAAGAGAACATTAGATCCAACGCAACCCCGACAACCTTTGCACTATGTACCTAAACAAAACTTATGTGTAGGTATGCTTGTTTTTTTAGTCTGAAATGCTAAAAGGGTTACCCATCCATCCATGGATAAGCATCGTGAAAGAAAGCATTCATTCTATGACATGCCATCTTGGTTAACCACCAATTCAACTCGCTGTCGCGTAGCTAATTTTAAAGTGAAAAGCGATGCTACACAAATGACAAAGTCTTTGGAATCGCCCCCTTACACTCTGTTCAATTAACCAGCGCAAAGCGCAATTGCTAGCATAACAGCATTTTGTTCTGTATTCTCACATCGTCTTACATTGAAGTACTCTAATGTTACAAATAAAAGCCAGCAAAGCTTATAATGTAGGACCAGCGCTCTGCAGTTTAAGAAATTTAGTAAGGACAACTCAAGAAAGCCAGCAAAACTTATAATCGTACAACCATTCCTTCCGAATTG
>JAHZNE010003390.1:0-10657 GCA_027744055.1 Callyntrura sp. NNG-2020
AAACGTGGAATGAATGAATTTGTCTTTGATTTTGTAAGCTATTTGGTGACAAATTTTAATGAGCTATTCTTGAGCCGAGCTCACAAGAATACAGAATATTTGTGGTCTTCCAACACATGCATGTTGTCAAGATTTGCTCTTAAATTGTACCTATTTGAAAGAAAAATGCAAAAAGATGATTTTGTATATTTAGATTTTGTAATGTTTGGCATCATAACATTTATTCACAACATAAAGTTAAGACACTCGTACAAAAGTTCTGTTGCTCGAATTAATGTTTTTTCAAAGGAAGTTTAGGGGGCTACGCAGAAGTGATGGAGATAAAAGACAAATTCGTAAATCGGACTAGTAATTAAAAGAATTGTGCAGAAACCGATTATGCAATTTTCTTTTCGCATTTGTGCTTCTATCTGATGATATGCCCATGTAAATCCATTCATTCCATTTTTGGGTAGCTCATTATATTTACCAATTTTTGTGATAATGTGAAAACTAAAAACGTTCAGATTGACTTGCCTCAGCATCTGTAAAATATGAAATAGGATTATTTTGTTCCTTGTTAAAGGAATGAAAGGTCAGTGTATTTCCATTTTGATTGTTCTGTCCCAGAAAAACTAAAATCACACAAAAATACAATACAAATATTTTCCTTGGAATATCTTTGTCCTTAAAATGCTTGTCAACACCTGAAGTTGAACAGTAAAAGTTTACTTTTCTTCATTTACAATTCAATCTATGAATTTATGTGTACATAAACTTAAGGTCTGTCCCATAAGTATATCCCGCTTCTTAAAATGGAAGTATCTCGAAAGAAGCATAATGAATTCCATTGATTTTTATAAAGCGCATTCACCAATCGGTTTGCGTATGGTGTACCAAGTTTCAGGTCATATCACCAATGCTGACCGGAGCCTTGGTGTGTGCCTATTTTAAAAGTATTTGCCAAATGGAGGTGTTCCAAAAGGAATCCCATTTATAGAAATAATGCACAAATAGATGAAATGTTGTCAGATCTGCCCAAATCAACGCAGATACATTGCATTAACGCCTTTGTACTAAAACGTTACGTGTTTATTGAATTTTGAAAAAGCGGTACCATCAGGTCTGGAGAAGTATGCCATGGTACTTGATGTGCCGTTCGAAGTGGAGCATACCAATATATTGTCAATTACGGCCATCTAGTCACCTTACGACTACAAAATAATAGTTTTGAGATAATTTAAGTAAAGTTGATAAGAGAAGCTGGTAGTAAATTTATTTTTCAAATTCTGTGATGTTCCTCTGTACGTACAAATACGAAGCACCGTATTGTATCATTCCAAATGTTCTGCTGGTGTTTTTAGTTATGTTTTCCATTAATTTTGTTGTCCTAGAGAGATTAAAATGCGGTTAGAATTATTGCATAACAAAATCCTGAGTTAGCAACATTTTGCAAACTGACTAAGTACATTTATATTTGTATGTATACTTCGAATATTGTCATTTTTATGATTAAAGAACATTTGTCAATGTGTTCCAACTGTATTCTATTATTATAACTGGTTTTTGTTTGCATACAGGTATGGTTCTGATGTTTAAAGTAAATGAGTCTTTTTATTTAGTTATTCGCCAAATGCATATGGTATGTACTAAAATCAAAGTGATTCCCTGCCACAATTAGGCAAAACAACTAATAAATTTGCTTATTTCTGACTGATTTACAAATAATTTTCCACGAGTATTTTCCATGATTTTCCATTTCTTCGAAATGCAACTGAAACCCGTCGTTTTGGAAATTTTAAAATCTAATTTACTAGCAACGATTTCCAATACACTTCGCTTAAATTATCTCAAAACTATTCTTTTGTAGTAGTAAGGTTCCTAGATGGTCGTAATTGACAATATTTTGGTATGTTCCACTTCGAACGGCACATCTTGCACCATGGCATACCTCTCCAGACCTAATGGTACTGCCTTTTTCAAAATTCAATAAACACGTAACGTTTTAGTGTAAAAGCGTTAAAGCAATGTATCTGAGTTGATTTGGACAGATCTGACAACATTTCATCATTTATTTGTGCATTTTTTCTATAAGTGGGATTCCTTTTGGAACACCTTCATTTGGCAAATATTTTTGAAATAGGCACATATCCGGTCAGCATTGGTAATATGACCTGAACCTTGGTACACAATACGGAAACCGAATGGTGAATCATTCAGCATTCACCGTGAAAGCGCTTTATAAAAATCAATGAAATTCATTATGCTAGATCCGAGATACTTCCAACGGGATATACTTATGGGTCATACCTTATATCGAATATGCCAGTAAAAATCAATTGACAGTTATGGACATGAATTATTTGCTTAGCAATGTCTAGTAAAATGACAAAAAAATGACGCAGTGATGTAGTTCGTAGAAAGGGTTTGTTAACATCGATTTAAATATACCCATATTTTTCACGTAAACTATTAAGTTTCATTACAGGTGTAATTTAAATGTGATTACGCGAGAAACTAGTTGTAGAGCTGATGGTATAAATTTCTTAACCGCATCAACCATATAAAAATGAATTAATGAGTGCAAAGGAGGCACTAAATTTGCTTAAACAACATTGCTTACTAATGTAAGTAGCAATGACGTAATTATTAATCTCATGCTCACGCTGAATCTGATAATGATAATTTATTCTAATTGAAACGTACTGCGTTACCTTAATTATTTGCAGTTACATTTATGAGCTATAATGTAATAACAATTGTCACACTTCCAGTTGTTAACGGAGGTTTTATTTCTACCGTTAAACGGGGGATGCAGATTTTGGTTATTATTATTGGAATAATATTTGCTTCCTTCCTTCTATTAGGTTTTAAACCTCTACGGCCTATTGGGTTTTAATAAATAGGTACGTATGAAGCGACAAATTATATGTATACAAACAAGGAGAGAAAGAATATTTTTAGAATGTTTTATTCTGACTAAGATAGAGGGAGTACTTGAATTCTTAATATGAACGTCATAATGAATTTAAAATTTATCTACTACGACAAGTTACCTTTAGTATCTATGTATGTGGGAAATATTTAAATACAAGAAGCAACATACATATCTCTGAGGGGGCTATCATAAGAGAGCGCTGAGTAGGATTCATTTGTTTAAGATAAACACGTTCAATAGTGTAAAGATCTTGAAAGGGATACAAAGGTGGGTTTTCAAATAAGTGAGGTGTGGCTTTAGGAGCAATGTATTCTGTTTCTGGTTTTGAGACGAAGGGAACTGCTGGTTTTGGTCCGAGAGATTGTAATTTGGTCGCTATAGGTTATTTTGTGACCGAGGTAGGTGGTGACACTGGAGGAAAGATGTGTACTGTGCAAAATTCTGATGTCTATGTACCATTTTCATTTATCAGTATTTCAACGTTAGTTGCTACAGTTAATTTCTTTATATCTGAGGAAACAATAATCATTGCCAAATCTTTTTGTTATTACCTATCGCTTTGGTTATTTTGAAAATAAAGATTTTCAGTAGATATGCATATATTTTCTATAAATGGAAAAATTGAAAATGTATTTATTTTTAAGAAATAAGTATTTTTGTATTCACTACAAAATAAACTATGAAAAATTCTTATTTTACCCCAAAATTAATGAAGAAAAATAGAAGTGTTTGGCTTATACTCCTGTGTTCACACGTAATGTACATCACCGGACATAAAATAATAGTAGTAACCCAGCTAACCAAGTAATAGTTCTCAATCAGAGATCTGAACATTTACTTTGAAAAGCTCCCAAAACCCTTCTGATGCCCATTTCCTGAATCCGGTTGCTATTTATATGATCTTGAAATTCTGCCCTTTTCCCCCTTTCTCCCTCTTGGATATTTTTCGATTTTTTAATACTCTACCATTACACACAAAGTTAAAATTTTTAACAACAAAAAAATGTCACATAATTTACTTCGATACTTTTTCTCAGAATTCATTAAAAAACTTTAAAGTACTGTGCATTGAAGCGAAACTTATTCACAACTGCACTCACATTTTATATTCTTTACTGCTATACTTTTCTCATGCTATACTCGAACAAACAATCCTTTAATAAAATATTTTACGCTTCTACATTTAACTTCTTTGCATGTTTAAAGTCTTGCTTTTGCTGACCTTTGGATGCAAACAAAGAATAACATTCTTGACTTTACTTCTTTGGTCTGGTACGTACTTCTGTACGCTGAAAAATGTGTCTCGTAATGTAACCAACGTAGGTTTTTCGAAGAATTAATCCAATTATTTCATCTTTTGTAGTTAAGTCTAGATACGTAGTATAGATACAAAAACGAAAACAGAAAGGAAACGGTCATATTAGTCTTTCGCTCTTCAACATTTTTCATAAATGAATCTTTTCCTCACGGTGGTTTTACGTAAAATCCTTCACCGACGGGGGTTGCTCACTTTTTAATTCATTCTTGATGTTGTCTGGTTTCCTCCGTGCGAAGATGGGGATTTTATCTTTCACCTGTCCTCGTTCTTTGCGTGTTCCTGTCGGCTGCGTGGCAACATGTCTTTTTTGGTCTCTACTGAAAAGAGAAAAGAGTCAACCGAGTGCTCCATTTGTGACATGCTAGGGCAAATCCACTTGGGGGATGCAAACGTCGATTTAAATATTTTAGAAAACGTCGTAAAGAGGGCCAAAATAGCCGTATTTTCTGGAGTGGCCAGCATATCTCTTGGCATTGTATATGTGTACTTAACTGACCTCCCCGCGTTTATCAATGCCTTTGTGGACAACAGGATGTTAGAGGCTGACATCGGTGGGCCATCACCCGTCAGCTCAGTCAAGGCTATGTTATCCGGGGTTTCGATTTCCATCCAGAACTATTCACATTCCACCACGTGAATCAGTGTGGCTAAGGCTGCCTCTAGTTCTAGTTAGAGTCTGACTTTCACACGCTGTCCCTACCAACATTTCTGGGTTCCATCAGAAAGAGATCGTCGTAAAATACTTCCTGAGGGGGAAGCTCAGTCTCGTCGTATTTTTGAATACTATCCATGTATGAATAAGGATACACACCCTTCTGCAGTAACAGATCTACTTCAGCATCGTTATAATGTTCTTCTCTGAAAAGGTGTTTATTCAAGCGAGTGGCGCTAAATTTTTCAGCGCTCGTACCAATCAACTCAACTTAATCAACAATGTCGTTTGTGGCTGCCTTTATAATAAAATGTGAGTCGTACCCTTTCAAATTATGAAAATAGCATGGTATAATCATGTCTTCACTAGCAGATGGATTACATGTACTACAAGCATATCCAACAAACTCAAAAGGGGGCTTATGATTACAGATGTCTGTGAGCATCTGTGTGATTTACTACATTCTTACAAAAGTAGCACGGTACTTTATCATGCTCTCTCAACATTGGTACGTTTCCCAAGAGGTCCTTGGTTTATTCCTTTTGTAATCTTTTGTCACCCTTTTTGTTTTTCTACATAATACTCTACTGATATTTCCAGTAACCTTCTTATGTGCTTGGCCACATTTTTAGAAGAGTCCGTTGCAATGTGAGACTCTGTCTGAGTGCACACGCTTGCCTTCATAATTTACAACAACAAATACAAATGCTCTATCTTTATGCTGAGCAATCTTATTATTATTACTGCTAGATGGAATATTAGCAGGCTCCACTGTACTTTCAAAGGCGACTTGCGATGCGACCTCGAGTGTAACGTCTCTATCCTCTGGTGGAAATGACTCTTGGGGCCCATCATAGCACATCACATTAATTCCAATCATAGGGTTATTTTTCAAACTTGTCAATTAGCTTGAGATCGATCATGTGCATTCCAGCAAAGTCTACCTGTACGCTAGTTCCCCGAATGAATAACCGTTTCATTTTTTCTTCCAACCTTTTGTCGTAATCTTCATAATATTTTTCTGACTACAATTTACGTTTTCTATTTTTCTCCGCTACTTCATTAAATGTCAATACAGCTACTATGCAGTTTTTAAAGCATTTACTATCATTGCTTGGTATGTTAATAAGAGGTTTGGTCTTATCCATTAAAACTTGAGGGATTTCTATTAAATTCTCACCTCCTCCAATTCTATTTATCCTTGTTATGATTACTCTAAACTGATCAAATCTCTCCAATATCCAGCCACTACCTAACTCTTCAAACATTTCTACCCTAAGTGCATGATGGTTGCGTACCAAGGTGATTACAGTAGGTATTATGTTCTCATTTTCAACTGTAAGAGTAAATGACTCAAGATGAGGCCAGATGTGTCTAATATTTACCCTTTCCTCTTTGTAAAATTGACCTACCAAGTTATACTCCACTCTATAATTTTCCATCATCCTAGCATGTCAGTCATAGTTTGGAGAAGATTATTATGTACTCTGCTGTACAATTTATCAACATCATTGATGACATGGTCCTCCAAGTCGACTTCATACACACGCATATTATTATCAAACTTTTGACGTGTAAAATTTAAAGGCATTGGTTCCCCATAACCGATTTGTTCAATATTTGGATTTTTATGCACTTCTAAATGTTCTAACAATTCTTTGCGTGATGGATAATGTACGTCACACTCGTTACAAAATTTTTTTTGAAATCCATTGGGTTCGACATTCTTTGTTTATTGGGGGAAGGATCTGTAACGTATACAATTTACATGTGTAAGATGCATGCATAAGAATAATGCGGTAATAAAAATTGTCGGTAGATATATGCTTACCAGCTAATCTGTTAGGTCGAGGCTGTGGGGAGGAGGGGGTAGTGGCTGCCATGTATGCCGGTAGGGACCCTTGTGGTACATGCAGCATTCAGTCCTGTACAGTTGGGGATGGGGGTATGTTGCGATACATGGGATTATCACCAACACCCAGTACAATAGCATGTAGCGGCTGCTCCAGGTCTCCTACATCAATACCATGTGTGGGCTGCTCGAGCTCACCATTCATGATAATTATTTCAGGCAAAGGTGGCTCGTGGTTTTCTACCCCCATATCCACTGCATATAGTGGTAGCTCCAAGTTTCCCACTTCCATGTTCAGTCCATGCATAGGTTGCTCGAGCTCTCCACCAATAATGATTATTTCTAGTAGAGGTTGGCTATCCCCCTCCATTACTACTCCAGGTTGTTGGTCTACTCCCACATTTTGTTGTCTGTGAATACCTTCCCTGCTTACGGATAGCCTGGGGGCATGTTGTAAAAATGAGCGTGACTCGTCTCCAGAGCGCCAGATCCCTGAAAATAAAATAAGTGTGTTAGTTGCTTGTAAGCACGATGATGGTGCAGACAGAAGAGAGGGGAAAACAACGTACCTGCACGGTGCAATAAAGTACAGAAAGTCAGTCGTGTCGGGTGCGTGCCATCCAGGTAGAAAGCCCAAATCTTCTGGTGCTGTCGCACGAACAATCAAGTAACTAACCAGGCGTCACCGTCCGCTTCTTCCATCAGCGCACGTCCAGCGTTGACATTGTAGATTTGCGGTATAACAAAATAATTGCACATTTAATATTTTGCACTAATTTGCAAATAGTTTGCAAGCAATTATAGTAATTAATCACTAATTACCTAACGCCACTGTTTACTAAGTTGGAGGGGGTGGGGGCGGTCTGAAATTGAGAAAATTCGAGTTTTAGTTTTTTTGTAAGTAGTGCTGTTGTTGCAAGTACATGATAACATATGTGACACACGTAGTATTAAAACTCACCATCTACTGGCGCCCGGCAGTCAGAGTCGCGAATATTGCAATATCTGCATAGGATGAGATAGGTAGTGCGTTGCCTTCTCCACTACGTTCCTCCCCACAAAGCTGCAGAGGTCACAGTGCCATGGGTTGATGTATGATGTTGTTATGTTGCGATGATCCCGTATTACATGCTCGTAAATACGGTGTAGTGACGTATCACTTTCAGGGCACGCTTCACAAAATCTAATCATTTTGGGGCAATTTTCCTTGAATTTTACAATGGTCGGTTCGGTTTCATCATAATATGGATGCATGGCCGCTTTAAAATGCATCAGTCAAGAAAGATGCACGCGTTTCATTAATATGCGTAAAAAGTCAATTTTATGTGTCGGTTGAGGCAGCAAAGCAGCGGCTGGCATGCTGGAGAAGCAATTGTCCCTTGGACAATGGTCACATTGTCGTCAATATACCTATAAACGGGTATATAGTGCATTGGTGATGGTGGTTGGGATAAGGAAAGCAACTTTTTAAATTTATGCATGGAAAATGCATAAAAAGTACACATAAATGTGTACGAAAGTGTGTGTGTGTGTGTGTATTCTGTTGCACTTTACGGCTGGCGCTCGGCTGGATTTTGGTGGGGATAACGGCTGGTAAGGACAAGATGTCATCTCTCTCTCTCTCTTTCTCTTCTTCATCTCTTCTTCCTCTTCTCCATCTCTCTTATCACCATCTGCCTTTACCTTGGAAGGCAAGTTGCTGCTGTTGCTGGTGGTAATGTAAACCACGACGCGGCTAGCAGAAATGCTCGAAGCTAGGGCCCAGCGCCCTCAAAAACCCCGTCTTCCTCTCCAAAACGCTCCCAAAATCGACACGTGCTGGTGGTGGCGATAACTCATGCTACAAAACGGTCGTCGAAGACGACTTCCTCCAATTTAATGCAGTACTCGCCAAATGTGAATGCAAGTGGTTACATTTACACTACTCAATTATGTTGTTTCTACTTGTTGCTGTTGCTTATTCAACTTTTTATTCAGTAGTCATATATTAATTATAAACTGTAGCTATAATTCAGATGTAGTTTTCTGAAATTTGTAATTTATTCTGGTATATTAGATAATGGGAATTATATTTAGATCGGATATCAGATTATCAGATTTTGGAAGATCAGAGCAGAAGTAACGTTATATTAGAAAATTAATTCAGATTTAAAAATGTGTATTAGATCTGACATTAGACATCTCTAGTAAGTATTTTCATGTTACTTACATTTTCATTTACATGTTACGTACGAACCAAAATTGTCATACTAACGACATTTATTTTAACTATTCGCTAACATTTGGATAGTTTAATTAATAATTGTAAATTAAACCCACATAATAATAGATCGGACGATAATGTTATTGTAAGTTTTCGTTATGTTAAAAGAGGATAAAACGAAGAATTTGATTTATATGTGAAAGATTTGAATTTGACTTTATTTTTTGTTTGACAATTAGGTTTGTTAATCCTCAACTGCCTATATGGGTTTAGTTATGTGGGTATGTGAGAAGAATTTCTTATACAGCTACAAAATGAAATTCTGATTAATTTTTTTAATTTTTAAACTAAGGATCAATGTTAAAGAAAGAGTAACAAGCAACTTAATGCGTGGTCTCGAATTAAATTGAAAACCGAGCACTAAAATGCTCTTACAACAAAAAGTTTGCTTGCTCTCCTGAGGACGGACATACCAATTCTGAAAGGCAAACTCTGGAAAAATTTATTTGGAAAGACGAAATTTTTCTTGTCTTCCTTCCTTCCTTTATCTTTGGCTATTAGATTTTTTCCTATACGGCCTATAAGGGTTATGCATAGGTATGCAATTAATAAATACCAGGATGCGCATAAATACTCAGAAAGAAGCAGAAGACATTTTTTTACGAATAACAATAATAAAAAATGACCAAAATTTACTCTTAAAATTTAGATTTATGTATTCTACCTTATGAGCCAGATAAATGTTTTACAATAATGTAGACCAAAATTAATTTAGATTTTTACTAACTCAAGAAAAATAAAAAGCGAAATAACACAATATCATTGTAATGATATTCATCACAGCAATTTAAAATACAACTCTGCAACACCTCTAGGGATATGTAGTTAGGGATATGAAATCCATAAAAATAATGATAATGACTACAATATTAAAAGATGTTGTTCATGTTTAAAAAGTGAGCAGTATTGTAATTGTAATTGCTGTAGTCTTATCGATTTATTGGGACTGCAACGAATCCATTATTTTGCCATGCATGCCATAACAGATGAAAGAAAGGTCTACCGGTTTTAATATCAAATACATAAATCATCTCAAGTGCCAAGTGGTGCAAGGGAATTAAAAGTAGTGGAGTAGGGCTTTATAATAAGCTCTTTCACGTTATAAAATGCATGTAGGGAATTGTATTGTCTTCAAAATAGGTACAATCGATTAGCGATTCGCACATAAACTAGTACTACGGGACTCCGGCACATCTTCTAAGGGAAGATGCATAACCTGATGACAACTTTCTGGTTTATATTTATATATGAAGTCAGTTCCGGATATTGAATGCTGTTATATTTGTAATAATGGTTTACAATTATAGTAATAAAAAATATATATTAAGCATAAGTAAACAAACCTGTATGATACCAAGCTAATATATTAACGTATACAAAAGTTATTAATCTTTATGACGTGCACTGGAAATAAAATGTGGACTGTATAGTTTCATTCATGGAGGTTAACATTGGTATAATTAATAAAACAATCACGTTATAGCTGCGGAAAGCTTGTCAACCACTTTTATCAGAGTATTCATAAACCGGGAATAAAAATATTTCCCATAATTTTCTAGTGTTCAAATTTTGCGAATTGTGGTGGTTTTTTCGTCTTTTTCATTTGTGATGTTTTAATGCAATAAATAAACACCTGTTATTAGGTTTTTAAGGTT
>JAHZNE010003391.1:0-10761 GCA_027744055.1 Callyntrura sp. NNG-2020
TGACATAAGATGTGACATTTGTCCATGCTGGAGCTACCTACCTTTCCCACATTTGCCACAGGTCAGCTGTGATTTGTCTTGGTGAACCAACTGATGGCGTCGATACTCCTGAATTCGACAACTCCCTTGGATAATCCTTCTGCAGTTTTCGACGGGGCAAATTATGTGACTCTTTTGATGAACATCCTGAAGATGGCGAT
Organism: Callyntrura sp. NNG-2020; assembly: GCA_027744055.1. NCBI lineage: Eukaryota > Metazoa > Arthropoda > Collembola > Entomobryomorpha > Paronellidae > Callyntrura > Callyntrura sp. NNG-2020. The sequence continues at coordinate 201 of JAHZNE010003391.1, forward strand.
TCCAAGCGAGATCAGTTTTCAAGGTCGCATCACAGAGAAAACACTGGATTGATGGTCCTTTGCCAAACTTGGTTTTGACTCGGCTTCCCCGATGAACGACCCTTGCTTCCTTACCCTGCTTCTCCAAAACTTGGGGTTTCCTGATGTCGTTTTCCAAATCTTCCTCCTCTTTTACAACAGTATCGATTTCCCTGTTCTGGTAGGTCATTAGTGAGGCATCATCAGTCTCCTCGTTGATAATGTCATCAACTTGAGGAAATCCGGGAAACGACCCCGGAACAGCGTCCTGCCAGTCATCCATTTCTGAAGGAGCGGCTTCCACCTCCTTCTTGAGTGTACTTTCTTCCTCATCTTCTGACGGTAAGACACTCTCCTGCATCTTCTTCAATAAATCCGCCGCCTTCTCATCTTCTTGGACAAAAGAAGAGGACGGGATGATTGTCTCATAATTGTCTGCACATATGTGAGAAAATGAGGATCATTAGCTGTATTCTGTTAAAATTAATATAGTGCACTACCAATTAAATTTTATCATCTTTCTCTACCACCCTTACGATTCAAAACGAAATCCCTCGTTTCCTTCAAAATACGCCAGGGTCGTTCGTCATCAGCACCGCAGCAGCTTTCCAATCCGTCTTTCTCTTTGTTGGAGTCTGCCTCGAAATTATCCCCACCACCGGGAATGGATTTGACTTTCTCCAAAAAATACTTTTGTACCTTGCCCAATTGACTGGTGGCATTCAGAATAACTTGGTGCATTTCCCTGGCTAAAGTGGCTTTTGGACGGCAGACCCCACACAATGTCAGCTTCCATTCAGTGGGGTTTCCAAAATCCTGCAGGTAGCCTTCTAGTTTTTCCGTGGGTACTCGAAACAGCCGGCGAAGTACAAAGATTACGTCCAGCTCCTTCAAAACCCCGGGGGTCTTCACAATTCCTTTTTTCCTTCCCAGCAGGTTAGTTGACTCATTGTTGTCGTTGGTACACTCCACATTACACACCAAACACTGCAGCGTGGAACAAACCATTCCACTGCCAACACTTTCAGGGACTAAAGCAGCATCTCCTTTACATGCCGTAATTGGCCTTGGGACCGGCAGCTTGTGAAATTGTCTACGCGCGATTTTAAAATAGCAATTCGTGCAAAATGAATCCTTCTCAAAATCGTAGATATCTGAAGCGTTCGGAATTTCCAACAAAAATTTCATCGCGGAACGGGCGCTGTGTTTCTGTTTAGGGAGGTTCCTACTGCACTGCTTACATTTAACTATCACTGGACCCATTCTTTTTTTTAAGTCATATGTAGGGAACAACACCTGTTTTCTCTGTTCTAACTAAACCGCCAGAAAATAATTAAACGGATTTATAACGGAGTAATAATTAAATTTCCGGATATTCTCTGTAGCACGAAACGTGGAATTTACGACAGGGACGTAAAAATAAATGAAATGAGAAATGATTTGAATTGAATGATTGATTTATTGAAAGATTAATTTGGAGGAACGAGAAAATTTTGTTAGAGCTAGCTTGTCTGCATGCAGTGCCGGAAAACAGCTGAGCAGCAGCAAATGCTATCATAACAAAAACCTTTGTCCCGTTAGTTGATGCGGAAATCGCAACAAATGACAAGGAAGAAAACGACCGCAACTGCTGCTAGCTCGTGAGCTTGAGCTATTTTTGCTCAAGGATTGCGACAGGATTGTAAGGCCGTCCGTGTGCGTTTGCATTGCAAAACTACGGGGTTTAGAAAAATGGGTTTTCGGGGATCGATTCCTTCACACCTCTAGTAGTGTTTTGACCTCCAACCCCTATGTCCCCCGCGGCTTGGACCCCGACTTTTTATAAATGACACATGGGGACACGAGCCTCTGAGGCTCGGTCCACCATCGCTTTCCTATCAATGCAAAGTGTAAAGCTCCATTGAAAATATAAAGGACTTTGCAATGCTTGCAAAGTGTTGGGGGACCGCATCACAGGATCAAGTTGATCCCTGTGACTCCATGGAGTGAAATCCTTAAAGTGAAATCCTGTGTCCTCTGTAGATTGGACACGTTTAATCCGATTGAGGCGACGTTTTTGTAATCGACTTGTTTTATTCAAGGCTACAAACATGGAAAAATGTTATGTCTGTTGGCGCCACCTTGCGGCAGAAGTATGAACTAACGTTCATTTTTAAATAGCAACTGGACTTCAAATTTGGTATAATAGAATATTTTGGACTTCAATGTTATTGGCTTGGTTTCCCTGTTTTTTCCTTGAGTCTTTGATAATAAATTATCATTTATCAAACGTGTACAGCAAAAGGCAATAAAATAAAACTTCAGTAAGTTTGCAGAGGTGGCCTAGCTTTTTCTCATTTCACCTCACATTTTCCCCCGGGGTAGGACCTGCAGGACACATTCTTGTACAAATAAGACGTACAGGCCCCATACCTACCGAGGACAAAGCAAAAATCTAAAACTCATATTCCATTGTAATGATGATGAGTAAAGATGATGAATTCGAACTTTAACCCCTTATAAAACCCACAAGACTTAACCAATACGGACCAAACTTGGTATACTTATATAGATACCAAAAGGGTATTTGTGATATAAAATTTGAGCCTCACTTGCTATGTAAAAATTCAAAGTTAAAAGTTTTAGTTCCATTTTTCTACCGCAAGGAGGCGCTGCAGCATGCTGTTTTCACATAGTATTAAAGCCCTCACATCGATATGACCTAACGTCTTGAAACGACAAGGGAAACAAGATTTTTACTTATATGTCCCCTGGGGGTCAAAAAGGTCAACCAATCTGGGTCAAACATGGCAGAATTACTTATCAGTCTTCTACCTATATATATTCTAAATTTGCGCCAATCTGGCCATGTTTTAATTTTTACCCCTCCCGCTACCCCCCGGGAAGATGACCCCGGAAGCCCATCTTCCAACATAACCAAGAAGTTTACCATGCCTATTGATTTGTGAAAACCGCTTCCCAAAATTCGAAGTATTTTTTGAGTTATCGTGTCTTCAAAAACCGTGGGCGCATACACAGACGCACGCACGCACATGTAGAGATCTAAATGGCCTATAAGCAAGGCTAAATAAAACCATCGGAATTATACACGAACATTTTAGGTACGCGTCTTTCGTGGTTACCATAAACAACTTGAAATAAAAATCGTTTCATTTCGAACCAACGAAACGGATTGCATTTATCGATACATGTCGTGATATGACTATTGCATCGATGTATTCCCGCAACTTTCGCTTGCCATTGTATTCTCAACCGATTGATTTAATTGCTCTTTTAGCTACAAATGTTTAACTTTCAAAAACTTTCAGAAAAGTACCACTATTCTTAATTTGCATATAATATATATGCAATCATAATACTGTCGCACTTGCACCTGTCCAGTCACCTGTGTATCTCACAGTGTAAGATTTCATTTTAACCTGCTCACTAAATTTTTACAGACAGTTTACAGAATTAGTATAAAGTACAAAACTCAGATTAGGAATTCTCTAGTTACTCGTACTATTATCTATAAAAACTTAACTAACTGATCAAATAATTAATACTAGTAATTAACTCGATCTTTTAATTAAATAGTCAGAATTAAAATTTCACACTATTAAGATTTACGCTTGTTGTAAATTAGCTTTAGAAAAAATTTAATATATAACTAGTTTGAATAAGAAAAGAATATATTAAAATAGGATTGCCAACCTTTTTTGATGACTTCATAGTCTCTCTCTCTAACTTTTTCTAAAGTTTATAAAACTTGTGTACAATAAGGAACTGACTGCGGTACCCATACGAGCTAACGCAAACTTTTATGGAAAAGTGACTAACACTCAACTCAGAAGATATGAATATCAATATAAATATGAGGAAGAATTCCTTGGAATTATTATTATTATCTTCATCATCTCCAATATACGTCACCATTCAGTAAGAACATGCTTTGCTAAAATTAAATTACTAAGTAAGCATCATTATTTTATTTAAAATGTCATGGGGATCATATTGTTACACAACATGACGTGCCTAACCTAAAAAAGTTCGTATGTACCTTATAATTCTAATTATATAACAGTAAACTCGGTTGTACGGGTTACCGAGATCCCGCTTTTAATTGTATCTATATAATGCGTAGAAGTTAACCATCTATGCCGTATATATTGTGCTATGATTTTTCACTATTTGTATCCTCATAATGTTAAGTGGAATAAGTAAAATCTTATCATCGAAATGTTGCTACGTATGTAACTATAACAATGTATTTGTCTGAGTATATTTAGGGAAAATAGACGTCTTCTTCATTATGTTAAATCCTTTAGGATACTTTAGGTTTTAGGACCAGTTGCAGTGAATAAAAATCGTATGGTATAATCTTTACAATTGTTCTACAATAATTAAAATGCCATATTTACCTATTCCTGAAGAAATGCAATTAGTTAACGCTACCAATAAGGTACATAAAAACTGGTGCAAAGTGACTAAAACCTGCACCTCAACAGCCAAAGTAGTTAACTGGAACATGCGTTGAGATGCTACAGTAAACTGCTCGAAACAAAAATACGGTTAACCGTATACCAGCTTTTAAAGTACCCAAGGAGAAAATGGGAAAACCTTTGCCCCGTGGAGTTTTAAAGAGACAAATTTATGATTTCGTTTCCAGCAACCGTATGGATGAAGAGATTGTTCAAATCTTAAAAGAATACATGAATTCTTTTGTAATTTTGTGTTTTATTGAATACTAGAACTTATTAAACCTGCATTATGCTGTAATGGTTAAATTCATATAGAAGCAACCTTAGGATGCGAATGAAAAAGTAACAGCATAGATGCTTTTAAAGACGAGTAACAGCATAGATGCTTTTAAAGACGAGTAACAGCATAGATGCTTTTAAAGACGAGTAACAGCATAGATGCTTTTAAAGACGAGTAACAGCATAGATGATTTTAAAGACGAGTAACAGCATAGATGATTTTAAAGACGAGTAACAGCATAAGTACGAAAGCCCATTAGTTGCTACTTAAAAAGTCAATGCAGTTGGAAGAGTCAAACGACACCCGATACAACAATTGTTTGCGATACCTTCACTTAATATGAATGAGATTGTATGAGTCGCCAGTTTGTTGCATAATAGTGCTATGACAACTAATTTATCTAAATCGGAGAACCATAGGTAACTTAAATTAATGAAATACAAACCGATTACGCGCCAGACCTGGAGATGGAAACTATGACCATTGTAAACGTACGTGTATTATACGTGGCTAAGTAACACATATTTTTAACAAATCACGCACACCACAACTTGATACAAATTTAAGCAATTATTTGTTACTACTTGTTGAATGCAATAGTGGAGAGCATTCAATATACAAGTTGTATAAAGATTTATCTAAGTAAAATCCAACTAATGTTGACACCACAACACAATTGCCAATGCGTGGTTCAATCAAAATCACGCAAAACACATCTGTTGCCAACATCGGATAGAAAAATATTATTGAAAATAAGTTTTTTCGAGTTTCCATTACATAAAATGTGAATAATTCTTATATTTTTCTGTTATATATCCAGCGTAGCACAGTAGTATCAGTAGCACAAATTTCAAATTATTTCAATGTCCTAGTGTTACTGTCATTGTATCGCTGCAGATGGAAGGATAAGGTCTAATCTATTATTGCTGGCTAGCACAACTGGCTACATTGTGCGTTGTAGTGCTCCAGATTGCTTGTGAAACGGCTATGTGCAGTCATGCAAGACCTTGAAAAATTAACAAATGGTCATGCATGATATACCGACATCTACCAACTTCCGGTGGACATTTGTGGTCGCTTTAAGAAATGCTTTAGTATAAAACAAAACAGGTTGTTAATCAATTGTAATTAATAACGTAATAGAATTAATGTTAGTGTTAATGGATAAAACCTATTGACTCACCAACTTGAGTTGTAAAGTGGAGAGCGAGTTTGAAATTATGTATTTGAATTATGATGACATGAGAGACTTCTGCTAATGAATGAGTGGCATAATTGTACTAGAATAATTGGTAAAAGGATGTCGGACAAAAGGTATAATAAATGTACGTGATGACCGGAGCGTTTTGCCAATAACTAAAATATCTGTCATCTCATCTTTCAGTAAGCTATAAAGATGCAGAGTAAAGTACTGTTTGCTGTCAGATCGCAAGTACTTTCGTGACCATATATTTTGTTGAAGTGTTTGTTGTTCTGTTTGTCCAAATTGTGGTCAGATGTGAAATAAATATGCCACTTGGCGAGTGTGTTGCACGAAAATGCACTTTTATAATTTTCCGGCCCCATAAATATGCATAAAACCGACAGGGAAGATGGAGAGTGAAAAACATCGTGTAAAATCTGCCGTTCACTGCGATCGTTCCTTAAAAATTATGCTTTTGCTATAGCTGATTGCCTGTTTTTATTGCACGCCGTAAAATGTTTGAGTATATTACACTTTGCCCTGACAATGTCGACAACGACAACAACCGTGTTACAGAGAGCACACGCAATTATGAATTACGTGATTATGAACGACGACCAAATGTTTCTTTTTATGTAACTGTTCTACCACTATCAGGAAAGGCCACGAAAGCAATAGCGGCATATTGATCGTCTTTTGCAGAACACAAACAGACTGCTCCACCAACGCTTCAACTGGCAACGAGCAGCTCGGTAAATTTACGAAATGTGCGAGTATTCACAGTATGATTGTAAAATGAAACAACGCACACAATGTCTGTTGTTAGTTCTGCGAGTATTGCAACAACACAACGTGCTGCTACAACTGTGGGGTATGCCACTAGGCACACAAATCGACTGTTACAACACGAAATGAAGCGATAGCCTTAATGCAGACAATGCAAGCTCAACATAAATTCGCTGCCGCTTCGGTTGCAAGAACAAATGTGCCATAAACCAGAATGTTTTATTACAGCATAATGAAGATGTAACCTATAAAAGCAATAAAGCGACTGCGGAGTTCAATATAAAAACAGCGAATGTTAACGAAAAGATAATGCACGTCACGCAAAAATATGTGAGGTTTTCAACTGCATGGCATGTTGCGGAATGGCGAGCACAATGAGAGGGCAAAACATAATAGGTCTCAGCAAAAGCACGCAAGTAACTTGCTTCCACAATAAAATTTTACGCCTAGAAGCATAACCAAGAAATAAAAACCAGTGTATGCCACCAGGTAAACATTATGCACGACGACCCCATCGCCACTGCCTACAAATTATGAATTGCGTCAAGCACAGTACAGCAAAAAACTTCATCCACTTACTTTTATGCACATGTGTATACGCATGGGTATAATGGAAATAAAAGACCGAGAATTGAGAGGTAGAGAATGGAGAAAGCACAGTCGGAAATCACACATCAACACACTTACAATAATGTAATCTGTTCTACAAGAATTATTTAATATTTATAGTGTTGAAGAATAATGTGACAAACAAATAACAAAACTAAATTGTTACTTAAAATCAATTCTTATTAAGAAGCCAAAAATCTGATGATGAACAAATAAAAACGAAACCGGTCATCTGTTGGTTTCAAGAAAACGTATACGGTCCAAAGTTGAAACATTATTTAAATCCCGCAAATAATCGTATTGTAAAGAAGAATGCAGTGTTGAACATGTCTGTAGAAATAAATGTAGTTAAGCAAGCAGAAACTGTTTTTATTTCTTAGCATATATATACATATACATACATATTCATATTTACATCTGTTTTAAAGCCTCTGTTGCTAAATGTACCATTTCTTCGTCTTCACTATCTAGTTGTGCATCTTCCTCGTTTCCGAGTCCACTGGTACCGCAGCAGAGGGACAGCAAACGGGGACAAAACGATCTCTTAATAATACTGCGGGTTTGGCTGCGGGAACTGTGCTGGAAAATATATGCAAAATAAAGCGACCTAATCATATTCTTTGCACGTTGGACGTACATTCACAAAGCAGCATAAATTCTTAACGTATGGTTATGCTCCGCTTTACAGAAATGATAAGGTTAATGGCGCATAATTTTATAGTTCATATCTGCATACTGAATTTAACCTTTGAATTTTAAAGTTAATACCTGCATACCATAAATCTTTAATTCCATATTAAAGTTTACACTTCATCATATAAATAGATATATTCAGTCATGCAATCACATTAGTCATGCCAATTCATATATGCTGTTGCAAAAAGCCAATTGAAGGCAAGGAACTCAGGGTTTCCTCCTGCCCGCAGCATTGGTGCGACGCCGATTGCTACGACAATAAACCAATTGTCATTTGCCCTTGGACGAGCCTGTTGGCCCGAGGCCTGCCGTTTCTCCATTAATGCATTCCGTGAGCACGACGTGTCATCATGTCAGAAGACAACTTGATTTAACTGTCTACTCACCGTTAACTACATCTACTTGCCGACGTCCACCGTTTGTCACTCCATCTCCACGTCCCACTTCCACTTCTCGTCGCACTCCATCACCAGGCGACTTCCATCTTCTTGATATTCTAACTCTTAATCTCTCGATCTCATCACCGGACTTTCTTTAAGACGGGATGGGACAGCGCGGACCACGGCGCAGTTTACTTGCCGCGTGCAGTTTAGTACAATCTCTGTCCATATTGTGGGGCAAAAATGCGGTCACACAATTCAGCTCGCAACATAAGAAATGTATAAAAAGTAATGGAAATGTGGACAAACCCTATTTATTAAAAAGGGTGGACAAGACCACCATTAAAAGACAAGGACAAAGCCATGTTAAAAATGGGTGGACAAAACCACCATTAAAAGCTTAGACAATATCATGTTAAAAATGGTGGACAAAACCCCTATAAAAAGCATAGACAAAACCATATTTAAAAATAAGGAGTGAAGCCCTCATCCTGATGACGGCCAAGGCTAAGCCGAAACCCCAACAATAAAGAAACCAGGAGGTGAGGAGTATGTTGAGGGAGTATGGTGAGGGGTATGGTGAGGGGTATGGTGAGGAAGTATGGTGATGGAGTTCGATCCCGTTACCTTAACGTGAATTTTGTTTCCCATGGCAGAAGATCTTGACAAGGACGCCTGTATATCAAGGGTAAGCAGAATAAGCTAAACAGAGATAACAATAACGACGAAAGAGAAAAACGAAAGGTAAGCAGAATAGGAGATTCGAAAGAGAAACAACTTGTTTATCAGCATCATCATACAGCTAAAAAATAATTGACTATTGACTATTGAAATCAGAATTATCGTCGTGTTGGTTTGATCCTTGAAAATGATTGACTCCATAGTTTTCCATTTCCATAGTTTCGAATAATGTTTGTTCATATCACTATTACACAACTGTATCTCAATAATGTTGCACGGTATTCCCAGTAAGGGAGAGTTTACCCTCATAACTCCAACCATACCTGTCTGTTGCAATGTCGTGCATTACACTAACCCAAGGAGCTTGCTTGTTTAGTTATAACAAAATCTGACAACTACTTAGAGAGTTATCGTGACCACAGGCCCACCGACAGACAACACTAGTGATCGCATAAACTTTCAGCATTGAAATGTTTTCCATAGTTAATAAGTAAAAATGATAGTTATAAAAGGATGTTGAGGACAATGATGAAAAATATATTGTTTAAAATTATTGGTTTTATCGTTTGCCGTTCTCACAGGTGCAATACCGAAATTATGTCAATGTCATCAAGGTAAACATTTCCGTTATTGCATCGTTATCATCAGGGACGACATAATGCATCATACGCATAATTTTGCATAATGCCATAAAGTGCCGGTCTCTACCAGGTCAAAATTGGTCTGCCGACGTTTTAGCACAAACTAAGATGTTTGGGATTTTTTTGCATAATTTGCATAATATTGCATAATGAAATCTGAGAATGCAAAATTTGAAATGCACATAATGAAATTTTCCGTCACTTTAGCCATGAAAACATGTAAATTAGTATAAATACATGTATAAACGTAGGTTATGTGTGCTACCAACATTGTTCTGACTTATGATGACAAAATTCAACTATTTTTCATTTTTAAAGAACATTTAAATGTACTTTTTCACTGTTTCCGGTAGAAATGGCTTGTTTTAGTAAACGATAACTAATGGATGCACTACTTTTACATAAATGAATTATAAACTCATGGTTTAATTCAATGATACTACTACAAAAAATCAAAATCATTATCGTTCCAAAACTGATCGACATTGTCTTGCGTGATAATTAATAAGGGGTCAAACGAATGTTCGGTTGAACAACAGTTCAACATTACTTTTCTTCTACTTCCCATCATGATTCTTTTATTTAACATGGATAAACAAAAAATATCATTTGCCCTCCGCCATAAGCGCAATGGCATTACGTGCTAATTGAATGAACCCCCAATGTTCAAGCATGGATGCGTATATAGGCATTTACTATGCCTTTATCTTTTTCCGCGATTCGGTACAGAAGAATCAGTTATGGAAGCATCAGTTTTAGAGAAACAGAACTGATCGTATAAAAATCGATCGCAGACCTCCATCCAAAATCTGATAGTAAAATTAAAC
>JAHZNE010003392.1:0-15224 GCA_027744055.1 Callyntrura sp. NNG-2020
TTGTGCCGGTTTTCGTACTAATTTAAATTTTTTATACAAGTGACGTTATAATTGTTGATCACACTGTATCCCACAAGCTCTACATAACAGAACGTTTCAAGTCACTGTCGAACCTCACGTTGTAACCGTCTACATCCCAGTTGCTGAAAGATGATAGCATCAGCAACACCCCAGTGCACCCACTGACAAATGCAGTAGGCACACCACACCAAATCCCACAGAAGGAAAGGAATCCATCTGAAATCGATGTTTGAACCAATTACTTAAAGTAGAATGTGGTGGTGTAATGGAAAAAGATAAAAGTAATGCTATTTTGAAATACTAATCAGCTTGCTACAGTGTGAGCGCAATCTCCAATTTTCCAGCTGGTGCACCAGTGTGAAGCAGCTTTTGCCTGTCATTCCGGTGTGCCATGTCAAGCGATAGGTACTAGGTACCAATTTTGTTGTTGACATCAAAATGTTACCGTCACCTGTCATACATAACAAACGACACACGTATGATATGGCTAGGGTGAAACTTAACAAGGTTTTTCGGATCCGTTACCAACCGTAGGTGTAAAAGAGGAAATGGATCGGCGTGGATATTACCAGATTATAGGGAATGAGACTAGATCAAAGGTTTTCGGTTTTCCACTTCATGTGTTATAATACACCATACACTTCATACTGTAAAGGACATCTTATTCAAGTTTGTTTTGAAGTTTGAATTTCGCGCAATATGCATATAATTGCATTGGAAAAATTTGAAGACCAATTTGAAGAGAGAGGAAGAGCAAGGTTGAGAGGAATGTCTTCTTAAGATGATTTATTTGAGCCTTTTATACTTCTCTCAACAAATGGTACGTCTAGTTTTTATACACAAGTTGGATTGTAAATGCACACGTTCCACTTTCCCTGGTTTTCGTTACGCTGATAATGTCCTCCTGTCTGCCACACAGTGCACATTTTCATAGCATATTACACATTTATGTTATTACCCATTAACATGTTTATTTAACCTTTATCTGTCACCACATCTTTCATCCTAGAACCCGTAGAGTAGCCAGTCTTGTTTATTTGGAGGAGTACGTGAAAGCTCTTCACAACACGCAGCTTAGAAAGCTTTTTTCGTGCAACTGACATGTTTATTTATGCCTCATTCATCCCTCAATTTTTTGCTGTCGTTCTACCTACCTATTCGGCAGACAGCATTTATGGGATTACAGTGTAAAGTTGTAAAAAGGGATATGCATACAACACACTCACTACTTTTAGTTTTCTCACACTTTTACATACGGAGAATTCATGCCGTTTCTTGCTGTGTATGAGAAAACTTACAAAAAATAAATTAAACTCGTAGGGACAAACTTTTTCATCTTTCGTTATGTTATGTCGTCTTATTTAATGTGGATGGTGGATAGCATATATATATTCCATTTAATTAACTCTTTATAACGTTACGTCTTGTAGTGGGGTTGTTAGACGGAGAGCGAGAGAGAGATCACTTCGTGTAAACATTTTAGTCGACATTCGACTTGTATCTTTCTTTCAAGTAGGCGTCTAAACTAGTAAGGCACCCGTACGCGAAGGCGGACACATTCGTTATAAAATGCAAGTGTCATTAAAAATGTAAAAGTCGGGTTATTGATTATATTTGAACACTATATTTTATTTTACTGTCAAAAGTCCCAAAAAATACGCGTTTCTTCAAAAATAAATGACGGTAGACAAAAATACGTGTTTTTTTTCAAAAATATATTACGATAGAAAGAAAAAATATTTTTATCAACTGTGGGTAATGCCCTTCCTTCCAGTTGAATATTAAACAAATAAACCCCGACGGCGAATGCACTCATGCATACGTGCATTTTGGTTGGTTGGTCACACATGACGTTTATATATAGAAGATGTGCTTATCTCGCACTCATCGTATTCCTCTCTCCCACTACACCACTACTATAAGTCATGATATGCTTACGGTATAAGAAGTTTCGATTAGCCTCTCTATATGCTGCCTAGAGAAAGGCTTCAGCATTTATTTGTTGGTATCTCAAGCACTGCTTGTTATCCTTATTCGTTCTAAGTTGAGGTTTAGAAGGTCTTAAAGAAATTAAAGAGCAAATGCGAAACCTCAAAACTCCATTCCTTTTCGTATCCATCAACCCAACTAAATTTCCTTTCTCCAGGAATCTAGCAAAAGTACGACTGTGTATTCGTAGTGTATCCAGTAATATGGCTCCCTTTGGGACGTCAGTTCCATTTTCTTGAAACGCTACTATGTAGTTTAGGTACGTGAATATATACATAAAATTTTAACACATTTACCAGTAATGACGGCGATGATGCCTACTCCTTCCACACATCAACATGTGATAGTATTTAATACCTTTTCTGAATATTATTCTCGATGATATGTGAACTAGCTGTGTGTGGCTGAGTTTGGGCGAGAGAGAGAAAGGGAGAGAGAGAGGGAGAGGAAGAGAGAGGAGAAAACGTTCTCCCTTCTCATCCTTTCCATCTTCTCCACCTCTCTTCTGTCTACCTCTTATTACTTTTTCATCGTCTTTCCTTTCAACTTATTACTCATTTATTTATTCCAGTGGTTGGTTCCACCAGTGGTGTTCTTTCCTCACTTCACACACGCCACCATGATCAAGTTACTTTCACCCAAGCCTATACCATGTATACGTGTAAAGATCTCCGCTAATATTTTAATATTGCAACGTAGAGGCAAAACTCTCCTCCCTAACATGCGGTACGTATATTTCACGGATAAAGTAGTTTTCTTGTAATTACGTTAACGTAAGAAAGTGAGCTATTTTACGTACATTTAAAAAAATGGCAACTCCGCGGAACGGAGAATGGGTTTAGGAAGCATTACACCCTTAAAAACCTGCTAAAGTTTACATCTTACGGGTTTTCCCAGTATCGTCTTTTCTTGTCACTCGAGGATTTTTGAGGATAATGACGCGACGGTGAAATTGAACCACAACATCTATCCCCAATCCTTCCTAATATCACCACAAAACCGCTTCCACTAAGACCGCTATCTTCATCATCGTATCACTTCCCACATTTTTCACCGCATTTCATACATACGTTCCATATTTCTCTTTTGCCTCTTCTAAAATACACGGGCTTTAAGAGGTTCACTTCATCATTCGGTTTTCCCCAAAAAAAGAGTAAAAGCGGAGATATGCATGAATTATGGATAAAAAAATCTTCCAAAAAATACTGCTCATATGCTCCGGAAAAGTGACAATTTTTATACGACATGCTTTCTCCCTCGTTATATTTTACCCTAGGAAGTCTGCCTTTGACAGCACAGCCCTTTCACCCACATTTTATAAAACAGTTTACCACAAACAAAATGGTTACGTCTGTATGACAATGCCTCCTATCTCCATAAATACTTTTGCAAGATGCGGGGCGTAAGGAGGATAAAGGGTTAAATACCAACAACGTTCTGGGTACCACCGGTACACGGTATCGCTTTTCCGTATCTCCTTTTCGAGACGACGACAACGACAACAACGCTTCGCATTTCTGTTTTTTTTTGTCGTCTGCATCTGATCTTGTGTCGACAAAGTAAAAAAATGTTTAATAGAGAACAGGGTCTTTGGTGACTTGAAAAGGCTATAAAATTCAGTCACTGTCTTTTGGGGTTTTATGTTTTCTTCCTGCTTCCTTTCTTCCACCACTTACCAGATGACATTCTGCGATATCAAGGTGGCGTACACAAGTTTACTACGGGTTATTGGTAGTGCACAGGGTACGTACGTACCACTACCACAGAATGTATCGTGTGGCGGCGCGGCGTTTATATAAACTACCTTGTACAGTCGTTTTGAACTACTAGAGCTACCTAAAGGAACGAACTCAATGACAATGGATGTGAATACAGGCGAAAATTACAGTTTATGTGTAATGATGCACGATATAGGAACTGCCATTATTTTTGTGCCAACAAGAAAGACGTTGAAAAGAAGCTGAGTAAGAAATCATACGTACCATGATCATCATGTGTCGTGGAGTGAAACAAACAATGTGGGTATGTGTATATAAATGAAGGAGAAAGATGGATACTGTGTGTTCAGTGTACATGTACAATACATGTTTTCTGTACGTTTATATTGCGTGCTGTTACAGTTCCATTTTTATGTCGCGATCAGGAGTAGGAGAAAAATATGCAAGTCTTTGAGGAGAAACACGTAACAACATGTGCTTGCATTTTCCCTCGATCTACGTATAGTCTCTGACGTGGTAGAATAGGATGACAAGACAAGATAGATGAAATTGCACCGTCAGCGTGATTTTGATGTGGGTTTCTCAAGAAAAAAGAAATGGGAGTGTATTACCGACTTTTTCGAGCGCTATAGCCCAGCTGTTACTCTTTTTCTCGGGAAGAGCTTTTCTATAATGCGATAACGTATACGGGTAGTATTGGGAGTCTTTTGACAGGCTATACTGGCAAAGAAAAATAATTTTTAGGTTAATTTTTCCCTGGGTGCTACTGCTAGAGGACGAAAAAATGTGGATGGGGAACTAGACTCCGCGGTTGCTTTCCATGCACCTCCACCATTTCCTGGCTCATGATGATATAGACTTAACGGTAGGTTGTGTGATGCTGTACCCTCTCGTACTATTGAGGTTGACCTGAGAAGAAGGAAATTTTTGTTGTACAAGAGTCTATCCTAGAAGTTCATACAAGGTGAGCAATTTGTTACATCAAACGGGGAAGTATAGGTACACAGATGATACAGCACTCCATCATTGTTAATGGCTGTAGTTGTAGCACAATATCTTCTTGAATGATCGAAATGTGCGCGCATGGTGAGATAATCTAATAATGTTCTGGGCTGTCCAGCGGTAAAATGTTTGTATTATATAGCGATAAAGGATGATCGTGAAGGTTGTCCGTTTTGTTTTACAACATATATGAAATTTGTTCCTTAATGATCATGCACTTGCGCACGTGATAATGGGAAAAGGCTTGAACGTTTGTATTAATTCGTAGAATAATCGTTCAGGGCCATGTGCAATTTTTTGCTTTACTCAACCAATATAATTTGACACAATATGAGTTGTGGTCGAGGTCGAGAGGTACGCCACTTTTTAATCATATCATAAATACGAGGGACTAAAACGTACAAAGAAAATTTTAGCCTTCATCTCATCAGTAGGAAGGAGATGAGGCGGAAAATTTGTAAATAGGTACAAGGGTACGTAAGCTCATTAAGTATAACAGTTTTAGAATAATAATTTGAACACAGAGAGCCTCCCTTTCTTACATCTTTTCCCGTTGCAAAAACACAGTGTGTCACATTGTCATATCAAATGTCACGAAAATCAATTTATGGGAAATGTAGAACAAAATGAGTGCGCTCTACTGAAGTTTTCGCAGTTACAAAGGCATATATTGATTTTATATATACGCTTCTCTTCCACACGTGTGATTTAAATCCTAACAAATTAATTTTTAAGCCATATTTGCTCTTGGTTCATGCTAAAGCTTCAGGAATAATAAAATTTGAGTGTGTTCAAGAAGATAATTGCAAAGTTAGACTTACGGGGTTTTCATGTTTGTCATGCTCGCACGTATTTTATTAGGAGATGCCTGATGTTACCATGCTTGTCTGTTTGTTCGTGTTCATAGCGTACTGTTTAATATACTAAATTTAATAAACTCTCATACTCTAAATAATAATAGCGTCGTATTCGCTTATTCTAACTGTGCATCCATGTGCATTGAAAACCTGCACTAGTGCGGTGATGGGAGGTATAGACAATACTACAAGAGGTATTCCCTGGTGAAATTTGTTTGCATTGCTTTTACTTGGTCGTTCTACATTATTTAATTTCCTGGTTTTAACATTTCTATTTATTTACTTTCATCTTTCACTATTTGATTTCTCTGAATATCCCTGAAGTTGCTACATTTGTTTGTTTTCCATATGGTTAAAACTTACTTTCAAAAATAATTACTCAAAATAAACAAGGAAATTCTACAAAGTCGACCACGGAAAAGCAAAAAGTGGTTGGCTTCGTCTACATCTGCCATTGAGCCATAGAAGTTAAATCAGTATCTGTTCGTTGCTGAAGCGTTTCCCGTTTCCTCTCGTTCATTGTGTATTTTGTACAAGTTTTAAGAAAATGTTTCTACCCGGAAAGCTTGACCCAACAAAAGAGTATTTGTAGATTTATATAGACACACTGACAATATGAATGCTGATCCTCGACCATTGTCGCTCGAAAATAAACGGAAATGGGGCACTCCTTATAGCAGGCGCAAGATGGCTTTATGTGATATAAGGAAATACAGAGAGTGTAAAGGTGATATAGCAAAGGCTTTTCCTTTCGAGATTTTCCTTTATAATAGGTAAATATACAAAGTATTAACGTTTATGTACAGCTGGTGTGACTCCCACTACGCTTAAGTATTAAATTTTCCGGACTTTTCGTCGAATTTCTCTCAGGAACATTAAAACCAACAAAGAAAACGTCATGTTTGCATTGCTCTCCTCCTGTCGTCCTGTCACTACATTTTGACTACACACAATGCTTTACTAAACAATAATGTACGACTAGCAAGCAGACTACTATTCTAATCCAAACACAGGGGTGTATACTTGGCAGACTATATAGATCCCATAAGCCGCCTGTGAACTTATTGTTAGGTTGACCGCTGCTAAAGTTTTCCCGTAAAGGATCCGTCCTTTCTACATGGCCCACAGTATTACTACAAAGAGCTACGAGGTTATGTACGATGTAGCCTTTGTTAAAAACCCTAATTCGAATAGAGTCAAACCGTGCAACATTACGCCCGCATGTATATCTACAATGATGTATAATAATTTTATAATTCAAAATTAAAATTTTATTCTAAAACCAGTGTTGCGTGAGACCGGGCGGACATGAAATTATATACCTACTCCCACACAAGCTGGTCGTAAATAACAGTGCCACCACCGCCACCGTCATTTATTCATTTAGATGGATGAATAGATAGATTCGTATGGAGGCGGTAGTATGTATTGACGTTGTTTACATCATCCTTCAACGTAAAACGTAGAGAACGTTATTTGCTTAGTAATAAGATCTTTCGCGCTATACCCTACTTCAACACGTTCTTGATTTAATTATCAACAACGCCGCCGCTACCTTTTGGAATTGTCTTCATTTTCCGAAATCCAAGTCATTTTCACCACCAGTAAGAAGCATCCAAAGTTTTGCCACGCTTCTTCTCCTTTTTCACATTTCATTATACTCAAATTACCCGGCAGTTCCACTTTCTTGCTTTCATTTAAGTGCTCCAGTGCTATGCTGGTGGCGGCGGTGGTGGTATGGTTGTTGCCTTGCTTTCCTTGCGGGATAATATAATGCACACCTACACACTCTTTGTACACAGATGTCTGCACAGACCATTATTTTTTGACTGCTCGTTTCCTCTCTTTTTATGCACGTAACAGAAATATGATATTACACTTTTCATTTACGACACCGTTGTTGTTAACGGAGGGGACGGGGAACACAAAAGGAGATGCAAAACATTGTAATGAATGGCATTACGGATGGATGGTTAGGATTGAATTGCATAAGACGTTTTGTAATGATTCCGCTGCGGCACGCCCTCCATAATCACGCTTTCACATTAGACTTTTACTGATTTCGTAATTTAGAGTAAATGTGTACTTTTCTGGCAAGTGGGATTTTACACTTAAAACGTACCATGAATATTCCGCTATCCATTTTTATTATATTCAGAATAATCGACAAAGCAACTGGAAGGCGATAGTGGCGGAACCAGCAAACGAGGATAATCCTGTTGTCAATTTTGCCTTACTTAGCGTATCTAAAAGGACTAAAGGAAAGTAACATTGGGGAGCTGGGGATGCAAATTTCGCAAAAGATAATTTCGTGTACACTGTTCGATATACCGGCGGCGAATCTCCCTAAAACTATGTACAGATGCAACGGCACGTTTTTTATAATGCTTGACGGAAAACTCGAACTTTGAGAGACGCTGTTGGCAGCTAGAGCGAAACCGAAAAATGTCCCCTTTTGTTTTACAACATATCAGCTCTCTATCCGCCTGTCACAACGACGGGTACGTAACAATAGCCAAAGCAAACAAAAAGACGTTGGCGTTATTGTATGTAGGTCGTGTGTACAAACAACCCTACAAAACTCCGCTGTGAACCAATCTGTCCAGTCTCTCGGGTCACATCTGCATCGAAGAACAACAATAAACTTTATTTAAAATGAATGCTCTGTTGACTACAGGCTAGGCATATACCAACATAGCTCTATAGATGACTGTCAGAACACTTACGGGATGAAGAAAGTAAATTGTATTGTAACGCAGGGAGAATTTCCATGATGAATGTGAACCCTTAATTGATCGATAAATAGAATCTAAAGATTTGATGTATTACTATTCACGGAGATTTTCCCCAGAGCATGAGTCTGTACTTAGGATAATGTGCTTACGGTAATCGTATACACATAGGCCATATAGGTAGGTAGGGTGCTTAGAATTGTTTGAACTACCTTTTTGTTTGTACTATCGGCTATATAGTGTATATAGAGCCGAGGAACACTAATTAAACAAGATTGATCACACTTACTAAAGTTTCAGTGGGCATGAGCACGCTGCTCAATAGAAATTTTGTAAATGCTATCGCCCACAGTGTGTTGTGCCAATAATGGGTTTATCGGGGATATTTTTCACGCCTCAAGTCTCTCAATGGGAAGTTACACTTTTACTTTTGCTGACATTTGCCCCTCTGGTTGTTATTCAAGGCAGAAGTAGAAAATCCCGCTTTGTGCACGAACCGTGTTTTAGTTCACTTTTCTTTGTTATCGTTATTTCGTATTTTTAACGTGCAGGAGAACATGAAGCGTAAAGTGGAACGATATTTGTTTATGCCAGGCGGTGCACGGAGCTGCGAGAGCTGTATAGATTTTGCGTAGGACTTAACGACACACTTGTGAAAATGGTAAAACGGCTTTATGGACACATTTTTTGATCCACGAACCATGATATGGGGTATGATACTTGAAGCAAGTCTACCGTAAGTGATAGATGGATGGAAGGAAAGGAAGGGAAAGAGAACAAGAGAGACAGCTGTAATAACTGTACTACATCAGAAACTGCTTTGTCGTACATGATGTTGCTGCTGCTGTTGCAAAAAGCAAGGCGTGACGTTGAAATGCTTGTCTTGTTCGCGTGATTTGGTCAACGTATTACAATAACGCGCACATCTGTTATGGATGCGCGCACTCAACTTTAAACTGGGTAAAATTATTCTGTATTCGTTTTAAAATATAAAATTGGGTAGGGCTTTAGCAAGCAAACTTGGGAGTGACACATCGAAAAATTTCTTTGAATTTTACAAAAAAACGTTTGAAATACAAAAAAAATCCAGGAATGGAAAGGGTGTAAGCTTCAGTATTACGTATTTGGAACTCGGGATAGCTGTCATCATCGTTTAGATCAATTACTAAAGAAGTGTAGACAGCTATGATAATTTTTGCCGACAAAGGATGCATGATGCATGCACTATATGCTTTCACCAGTTTTTATATTACTTTTACCACATGAGTGCACAACCCACGCAACATTGTTGATTTGATGAGTGTTGAAACGAACGGGTTATCTGCTTCTGCTTTTATTATGACAGTACAGGGTTTATGATATCGTTCCGGTTTATAGTTGCTTTTAACTCATTTTTGGTATTCAATTTTCTTCATTTACTGTGTGCCATTCATCTACGCTAGTGCACTGTTCATCACAGTCATCTGAAATAACACGTATGACTTAACACGCTTAATTTTAGTCGTCTACCGACCGACTCCCCGTAACCTCATTGACGTACATAGAGCGAAAGACAAGCTATGAAGAATTATATATGTGACTAATACTGAAAAAGGTGCACGTGTTCGATCCGACGATACTTTGTTGTGTTTGTGTATTCGTAATAGAAAAAAGTTTTACAAATTATGTTATGCAGTCGTCTGTATTTTTTTCACGCAGCCCCAACAATTATCTTTTTACGTCTTCATCGTGATTTGTTATCAAAAGAACTTTCTTTATTATTGCGCTCATCTGAAAGTATACTTTAATTTTTTCCTTTTCTCTTCTTGCACGTACTTCTGTCTTTTTTCCTCTGAAATCCCGGGGAACCTCTTTTTTGGTTCTGTTTGACCGTGGACGGTGAAAGCAAATAAAATGTAAATCAAGTTTAAATGACAGTATCTTCCAGTCTGTGTACAACGAAATGGGACTTTTTTCTACTTGTTTAGAAGAGTAGCTAAATAGGAAGTATAAAACCGTGGTGGTGGATATGTAATACATGGAATTCATTATTCACTTTGAGTTATCGTGAAATTCTCTTCGTGCGCTTACAACCTACCGTAAAAAAGGCAACTTTTCACATTAAAAACAATGTTGTGCGAGAGGTAACGTTTCAAATGAGATGAAAGTAATAACAGAGCGAAAGTGGGCCGTCGCCAGATTGGCATAAGGACACGTATTAAATGCAAAAATATATCCTTTGTACTGGGAAAGGTAAAGAGTTAAAACTATGTAGGTCTCATAAAATTGTAATAATAAATAGCGACCGAGTATAAATCTGCAAAAGGAAAATGAAGCTTTCTTTCTTTCTTTCTTTTTTAAAATACATGTTTTTTATGCGAAACGGAGTTTCCATTTGAGATATAATTTCCATAAGCGTACACACTCCATCTACGTGGAGTAAGCGTGCACGTATGTTGGTACTTATTTGTTCTCATTCATAGTTAAAAGTAATCGTAGTTGCATTCGGGACTTTACAGACAAAGAAGCTTCACTGCAGAAGTGCTCTACCCCACGAAACGAAGCTTTATATTCTCTTCAATATCTGAAGAGACTTCCCTCCAAGTCTGATCCCTCCAGAGAGCTTGAATGTGTTACATTATTGCAGACTCGTAGCATAATACATTTGAGAAATGAAAGGATATGAAAGCATGAGTCCATAAAAATTACAGGAAATCGCTGCTTTTTTCATGCGAATAAACAAAAATAGCCGCACGTATGATTATACTTGTGCTTGTAACAGATAACGAAGAGAGAAAGTATGAGAGGCTATTTACCATAAAATTTGTACTAAAATGCCGTACTGTAGTACTTTTCACTTAACGGTGTAGTTTAATACAATACCAAAAAATGTAGCTGTGCAGTCTATTTAAAGAAGTTTTACTATACTCATCTTTCATCATGGCACACAAGAGTTTCATAACTCTCGGATTATAATTTTACATCGAAATGATAAAAGGAAGTTTGCTGTTGTTATACGATAGCGTAACTCGCCAAAAAATCTGCTTGAGGACCAAAATATTAATGCATATTATTATGTCACGTCAAATAATCGTGTTTCATTTTGTCCAAAGGGAAATCTTCAATAATAAATAGAGATATTCCAGTTGTTATATAATTCTGTCGACTGACGACATACAAAACCAACGTTTCTTCAGATAATTTTTTCCTTCCACATGTCAACTGTTAACAAAGCAATAATGTTGTATAATAAGGGACGATATATATCATAAAAGCTATTTTTTGAAAACTGTAAAGTCCAAAACTGACAAAAGTTGACTGCATACAAGTTGTCTCCTTCGTAAAAAAGTTTTATTTCAATTTGTTGTATGATGAATGGAAACTATAAAATACAAAAGTCTGCAAACTCATGGGGAACATGAAAAGAAAACAAAGCAGCAAGGAAGAAAACGAAGAAAGCAAAGTTTTTCTCAGTCTTCATGTTTCATTCCGTCATAATGTATTGTAATACAACATTATGCTTTCTTGTACCTATCTATCTTGTTCTTTAGCTTTTCCTTAACTCTCTCTTTCTCTTTCAACGTCTGTCTGACATATGTAAGCCGCTCATCTTAATAAATAGTATGCCCTGCACACATACTAAAAGCAGTCAGCGGGGGTTTTTGTTTTTGTTGTATTTTTTATATGAAACCTGGCGTAGCGATTAATATTTTATGAGGTACCAGATGAGATAAACAGGTTAAACACTAATATATAATCAGGAATCTCAATCAACGTAACAATAGTTTGAAATACCATTACTTTTTTACGATTGAGTAGATTTTCAGAAAATAGGCTACCGTTAACAGCTGTATCTTAATAGCTTTGTGACCATTTCCCACGCCAGAAGGCACACGGGTAGGTAGGTGCCCGTTTACACACAATCACAATGGTCGTCCTCAAGCTTTCTCTAAAAAATTCGAATCGACCTATTTCAATGGCTACGATCATGGCATCTTGACGACATCTTAAAACAAAAGTCGAGTACTGATACACGCATCAATGAACTGTGTCGCCTTTAATAACTTTAATATAAGTGATACGGTTTATAATTTATGATTTGGACAAGTTGAAGTGTATTCTCTTCTTTATTTTTCCTGCTGGTGTACTATTGCAGAATGTAAAGATTCATAATATTTTAGTAGGCTAAATGAAAAAAGCTAGTAGTGAGGTATTTTTTGTAGTGAAAGCATAAAAAACTGACGTGAAGCACATTATTAGCCAAACGTAAAATATCGTTAAACTTTGAGAAGTTGATTTATGTACGTTTTACCTAACAATCCGTTGGAAAAGTAAACTATACTTAAATTCAACACGCTTTGATTTCATGTTAAATTTCTCCCGAGTTTAAGTATACCAGCGCTAAACACATAGATAGAGGTACATATATATACACTAACGCTTTCCAGTTTCAGGCGTAGGAATGGATGTCCAAGAAAAGAGTTTGAACCACTCAGTTATAGACTCCTTCAGATAAAATAGGTTGGAAGAGTTTGTTTGACCAAGTGGATAATAAATAATAAGTTATGGGTAAATATGTAAATTAATTCCAGCACATTTTTATAAGTTCGAAAATGTTGTAAAATCGGTTATAGTTTTCTGGCGATTTTTATATGTGAAACCGAGGAACTTTCTTTCGAGCGTAAAAGTTTATCTGTTGGGCAATGATTACAATGAGTGACAATTATGCATGCAATATATATTTAAGTGGTCTCACTGTGCGAGATATATATCAGTCAGTATGGTGTGTTGGTGGTGAAAACACTGTTTTTCATGTTGGTAACGAATACAGTGGAAGTGGAATTATAAAACAAGAGCTCAGCATGGTTCCGAGTGCTGAGATATAGATATATGTAATTTGCCATAAATACTAATATGCATGTGAACAGTCAGAGTGCTCCTGTTTGCGTTGGTCTTAAAACACGCGAAAGTATGGCTTCGTTGTAGTAAAAGTTTTTATTATGTAAATATCGTGTTTCATGGGCGAATAAACAGTACTTGAATAAAAATAAGAAGAAATACAAAATGTCTACTTAAGAATAGGTTTGAATGCCATACAAATTCTTATTGATTCGTTTATATTTATGAGATCGTATGTAAAAGCTTTATAAAAAATACAATTTTGGGTTCACAGAAAACTATTTTTATCTCACTACAAAAGGTTGTTGGAAGAATATAACAATCTAGTAGCCAGCATATTGACTAACATGTGAATGGAGAAAGCAATGTTCTCGAAATTGTGTACTGAGAAGAAAA
This sequence comes from Callyntrura sp. NNG-2020, assembly GCA_027744055.1. NCBI lineage: Eukaryota > Metazoa > Arthropoda > Collembola > Entomobryomorpha > Paronellidae > Callyntrura > Callyntrura sp. NNG-2020. The sequence goes on from JAHZNE010003392.1 coordinate 13,594, forward strand.
GAAAGCCATAATTGGGAAATGAGGTGCACACGGGGAAAGTCTAGGAAAATGTAGTCGCAATTTGTACTTTCGCATGTGCTACCAAAATTAGAGCCAGACGCAGTTGCCTATACACTGGCTTGATAGCTTTCCATTTAGAAATTACGAGATCGCCGGACTTATTCGGAAATAAGTAGACGCTGAGTTTAAAAGCTGCTCTGTGTTATACATGCCATTTAAAATGGAGTTGACAGGTTGTAACAAAGCTACTGTAACGCTCCAGTTTTTATACCGTGTGCCGTGTATAGTTCCTTTTCGTTCTGTTGTAGATTAACAAGCGTGAAATGGCCAGGTTGTTGTGAAGTATTCATTAGTTTCCGTCTGCCTAACTAAAACTTTCTTGTAAAACCTGCGCTTTGCCAGGGGAAATTTACTAGGGGCCATTAGGCGAAGAACGAGGGGCACGTTGTTTACCAATAAGAAAAGCTTGCCTTCTATTTCCAGGATTTGCGATTAAATCCAGCGAGAGTAAACAAACAAATTCCTTTGAAACCTGATAGCTATTTCTAAGATGTTTGTCCAAAGCTAATTAGAAGTAGCAAGTGCGTATATATTGGTTTTTTTTCTAAAAGCTACTCCCGGCAGGCTTCGCTAGGTACAACATCTACCTTAATTTAACTTTCTATTTTGTTATTACACGTTACAATAAGATATCACTTTAGGAAACCGATACTCACAACCGGGTCAGGTAAAAAATGTTGCTGACGGTGAGTATTTTATTGCTTTCGTTTCGTTATTTTCACCTACCCCAATTTTTCTAACAATCTTGTCTATTTTTATTTGAAAAGGGGAAGAGCGCATAAATTGACCTCCTTTTGTTCTTCGTGTGTAGACAATATTATCCCTTTACTCAAAGAATGTTTTGTTTTGTGGCAAATCAAACCCCTCTGCTATCACCTGGAATGGTTATCTCATGAAAGCGTCATACTCTTTTCTGTGAAGATATACACTTTTCTCAAATAATAATATATACCTTTGTACAACCACCAAACTCTGATAAATTGTTTTGAGAGTTTTCGCATTTTTCTCTGGAAGATTTTATTCTCAAACTGATTTACTCGTTTTCCCCTCTCTCTCCTTTCCTTTGAAACGATAGAAGGAAAAAAGGAGTGAAAATGGACAGAAAAGCTTTTTCGTTAAGTATGAAGAAATCCCTTCACTCTCTTTCGCTCGCTGTCTCTTCTCTTTTGCCACTTGTTTCACTTGGAATTGGAGCTGGTCGTGATGTAGGTTTATGCTACGTGCCCCGCCACCACCACTTTTCCCTTGTTACAACCTACATTTACTTTTACAGGCGCTCAAGCTTCTATTACAAAAGATGGATTTGGTGTAGTTTGTAGATTCGTGTTTTAAGTTTCCTCTCTAAAAACACTCCTTGCTGACTGTTTTATCAGCTAGATATGTTTTATCCATCCATTTGATATTGGTCTTGATGTACCATCACCATTCACACTATGTACATCTAGTACGCATTTACTCTTTTCGTTGGCTGAAATGCGGTTTCAGGTTGAAATCCTCATCCTCTAAATTTAGAGGATGAAATTAGAGGATGAAATTAGAGGATGAAATTAGAGGATGAAATTAGAGGATGA
>JAHZNE010003393.1:0-13653 GCA_027744055.1 Callyntrura sp. NNG-2020
GACCAATAAATCCTATCCCATGCATGCTTTCTATGTGCACTATGTACTAGTAATTTATGTATGAAAGCCATTTACCGCTATTAGATACAAGGTGGGATATTAGCATTGTAGTGCGTGAACATGAATAGCATGGAGGGGTATCTTCCATGTAATTTCCGGTTTCAACACTCCTCCATTTTTGCTCTGTTTCACTCCGATGTAGATGGCAATGATGATAATAACCAAGAGTTTTCTACTCACTCGAGTGGGTTTCAAAGGAAACACACCACTGGAAGAACACAAGAGAACGGGCCAAATATGGAGACAAGGAGAATTTTATAAAGTAACCAAGCAGCCTACAAGAGATGAGCTTGAATCTCGTACGCTTGAGCTGTGTAGACATTTTCTTTCATTTTAAATCCTGACTCTCCCGCACTGAAAAACAAGTTGGATTTTAAAGATGATGATGAAGCAACAACGTTACTAGTACTGACAAGTCTAGTCGAGGAAGGAAGAAAGAGAGAGAGAGAGAGGGCAAAAGTTTTTTCTCTAAAACTGACTCGTCAGCAGTTTGGAAGTATTTTTGTTTTGTTTTTACTCGCGCTCCCGTAAAATCCTTTCGAAATCGAGCAAGGTTTAGAGTATAAAGGTTATTTATACCTCACAATAACATACACACTCCTCATAAATATTACCCAGCATACAAGGCCCTCCTTGATCTTCTCTCGATGAGCTGTTCTTGCTGTCTGGAACGTAGAAAGAGTAGTAGTTTAGGAATTTCTCTTGAACCTACTTGACATGAAATAGGCAACTGCTGTAGCATTTGTTATTATTGCAATGTAACTTTGACGTGGGAGAGAGAGAGGTAGAGGTAGAGCATTAGGTAAAGAAGAAAGCTGCCTGCTCTGATTCAAAATGTTGCTGTTTCACATCGGTGGAAAACCAAAACAGAGAAAGGGAGAGGGGAAAGACAAAGTTTGTGTATATTTAATAGAAATTATGTAACTATATAAATGTATGTTTGATGTGAATGAAAAGTTAGCCAATCTCGTGTCCATAATGCCATTATCAGCTAAGCTGAAACTTTGGTGAACGACTTTGTTCTCTTATTGTTTCTTTTTTCTTTGGAACATTTTAATTATATCAGAAGCATTTGAAAACAGAACTGTATGCGTAGTTATATAATATATTTCTCCTTTCTGGTAGCATTCACGAGTAACACTGAAGTGGTAGGGCACCATTTGACAGTGTAGAGTCGACAGAATAACCTTGAGCAGCATGGCTAATTTAAATTCATTGGAGTTCATTTTCATAATAATAATAATTATTATTACTGCCATTCCGCTTCTCAGAAATAGCAGTAGAAAAGCACAAGGATGAAGGCTGGGTGGGTGGACACAAGTACGACGATTTATTGAGAATTTACGACGAGGAAGATGGAAATAAACGACTTGCTGCACTCTGTGCCCTGCCGAAGGACACAGCGTGCTCGCTAGTCACAGCCGTCAAACATAACCTACAAAAAACTGTCAAACAAAGAAATAAATGAAAATTTTTGGCCGTGATGACGATTAGGATGGTGATGGCGATGATGATAATCATGACGTTGGTGACACACTACATAAGTATTGTATCAAATTTCTTCACGCTTCCTGTCTCCTCGCTTCCTTGACACGACGTCAAAAACAAAACAAGAGAGTGAAAATGGAAGACTTGTGTATGATGCTTAGTTCAAAAGCAAAAGAGAAAATATATAAGCGTAACGTACATTTACGTCATACCTACTTACAGCCTGACCATGGCGTTAAAAGTTTAAATGGGAGATTTTAGGGAAAGTGTAGAAGAAGAGAGTGTGTGATATAAATGTATATAAATATATAATCGCATTATAATAACAGAATATATGTATAGTGTATGTCGTTGTCGCCTGCTGCTGCCATAGGCTTATTACGTTAGATTGCATGTCAATCTTATGACATGACACAACAAAGAGCCTTGCAATTTGTCCGTCGGTAAATATTTAATGATCTACGGGTTTTACTATTGAAGACGAACGACGATGTTGAGAGTGTACACTTTCTGTACGGTAGGTATTGTAGATGTTAATATTACGTAAATATCAAGAAAGCACATTAAAAACTTTTGCAATAGACATACAGCAGCCGTTTTTGCATAGAGCCAGAGTACCAGCAGCAAGTATTCACACCACACCAGGAAAAATAAATGTTTGCAAAGCAATTGAATAAAAAAACTTTTCCCAATACTCCGACTGCCACGAGTACTGGCTGTTACTATTATTACTACTCTCAGTTTATTGTTACTACGATCTATGTCATTAAAGCTCGATTTGATTCGTTAGACGTTGCGTTGCTCCCATTCTGAATACTCTTGTTCTTCGCTGTTCATTCTTACTCTCTTTCCTGAGCGAAATATTTACTCTGCTTTCACTGTTCATATGCTTCTCTTTCTCGCAAACGGGAAACGGACGTATAAAATATAATTACGAATACGTGTTCAGACTCTCTTTCATCTTTGGAGCATACAGTGGCAATTCTTAAATATGAATACTTTTCTGTTCGTTGGGGAAAATTGTAATGACAACTCTCTGGTGAAAATGGCGACAAAAGTTTTTGCACGAAATGGCAGGATTTGTTCTTTGCTTTGTCCGGGCGGAGGAATATTTATATTGCCACGTTGCGTGTGGTAAAGCCATCACTAAGAAAAAGAGTTTTAGCTGAAAGAAACTTGGGGTTTTATTTGTTTTTCCTGGCACTGTGTACAAACATTGGTCAGCTGGGGTGGGCTATTATTATCATGTTGGAGGAGTAAATACTACAGCAAGATGGTACGGAGGTGGTGTCATGCCACATGAAAAAAATTTCTTAATCGTCCACATGTTCTATTTAATATTGGTGAATTGAGCATGGCGCTGCTGATACTAGAAAAAATGAGTAAACGTAGGCCTATTCTTACGTGAGCGTGTAAGAGCTCTTCTGGGAGAATATTTTTTGGCAGGAGCGCCCGTCTAAAGTTTCATGCGCCTCGTCAAATTACCCAGAAAGAGAACATTATGGCCTGACCGGTGAAAAGAAATGCATGACGCGGCTCGTTCTGTTCGCATATTTATACATTTTTTTGAAAAAAGTACGTACAAGCATTCGTTTCAATATTCTCGCAGTTTAATTCGTTCTCCTCCCATTTCCCCAAACACAAGCCTACACTTAAAAAGAGGACTAGTTCTTGTGGTGTTTCTTCGTGGCTGTTATATGATACTACATGCAGTAAAATATTTATGCTTTGCATTACACGGAACGAATGAGAATAGATGAAAAAAATACGGAGGATGTGAAAGTAAATTTGATGATATAATATGCCCTATTTCCTATTATGACGTGTGGAGACGACTTATCTCAAGTTTTAGGTGATATTCGATAATTCTATATTTCAAGATATTATCCTCCTCATCATCACTGTTGTCGTTTTGGAGGAACCTCCTAACGAAAAAACCTTGAAGCTAAATCTGCCACTGCCACCGCAATGCTGCGTACTAGCTCGTATGACAGAATCGACACAGAAATAACCTCATGTTGACGATGAGTACGATCGTCAAACAAGTTCACTCATTCAATTCAATTTCCTTTAGAACAAAATGAAATTTAATATATAGGCCAAGCCGCTTTGCCTGTGACAGTCAAACTTTAGTCTCAAGAACGATAAAAACATCAGTACGACCATCAACGAAAGAGATGCGGTGACGGTTCTAGTAAAACTATATAGCTTGTATCAATACAAACGTGATTCAAATTATTATTTTCATGAATGAGTTATACGAATAAAGTTATTACAAATAATATTTTTTTCTCCCAGAATTTAGTGCATAAATGAAGTATTATTAAACGATAAATAAGATGGATAATATACACATGAGTAATGTGTTGAAGATTTAAAATATCTGTGCCAAGATTATGACAGCAGTCATGTTGAGAGAAAATGAATATAAAAATGTTTTTAAAACGATTTCTTGCCTTCGCCGTCCTCCCTTCCTTCTTTACCTTGTTACTAATTTTGAAATTTTTTCACACTGAAAGTATAACAGCACCTACAGATCTGCACGGTTGCCCTCTAGCATGATATTGAAATAAATTTGTTTCTTGGCTTGTACTTAGTGATTTTGTTGGTGAACATTTTTTTACTCTAATCATGCTGGCAATCACACTTATAATGATCGCCATCATAAACACAATATATATCAGTAGTGATAAAATTGTTTACAAGTTTGACTATCCAGTCATATCCAGAAGGATAAAAATTGACACATTTTTATTAGGAAGGCAAAATTAATACATAAATGCATAATACAGCATGACATAGGAGCTATAAAGAAATGTATGTATGCCAACAGTGTCTCGTTTCACCCAGTTGGCTTTGGTTCTAGTTGGTCGCTTCGTCGTCTAGTTTTTTTTCAGCTTTCAAATTTCCCTCTTATTTTTGAAGAGTAAAAAATGTGCATTTATTTTTGGTCAGTTGGTAGCGGGTTGTCTTGTGGCAATGCATTTCAATATATCGCTCATGTCATTTAAAATTGCTGTAATAACGAAATCTCGTTTTTTGTGTTTTTAAACAAGATTTTGTTTTGATTTTTATCTTGATCATGGCTTATCCTCATTTCCTCTGATTGTTGTGAAGTTTTTAATATATACAGTTGGTAGAGAGACAGAGAGAGATGATGATGAGAACGTTGATGATGGTGATCCTCCTACTCCGCCTATTCCTCTCGCTTTATGCTCTCAGTTTTGAATTTTCTGTCATGCTGAGTCATTTCACGGTTATTTATGGGTTTACTCTCAGAGCTCAAGCGTTTTTTACGTTTTTCAACTTAAAATGCTCATAAGTTTCGCAGTGCAATCACAATCTGAATATAATAATGCCAACTGGGAATTCTCAACATGATTCTAACGAGTAATGGCACATGTACTTGTACTGGTGAACTAGCTAAAGAGTAAACTGGCAGGAGTAAAACCACTGCACTACACACACACTAGGCACCAGTAGAGAATGCGTGATTGCACGAATATGTAAATGTGAGACAAGGAGAAATGTGCAAATGCAATAAAAATTATTCTCATCTTGAGGGTTTCATGACTGATTTTTCCATTTACTTGCAATGTGTAACCTTAAAGATATATTAGTTGATAGGTTTGGGAGGCGCCTACATTGAATTGTTTGCATTTCTTCAAAATTACTTCCGAAAATATTGTACAAACAACAGTTTGTACTGTTGAAACTAATACAACTTGTAAACAACATTATATTTGCCGAAGTCGCAATTACAATACTACAACAAAAAACAATAAAAACAAACAAGCCGTAATTGAAAAGAAAGGTGCACCACGCCATATCGCAAGTTAGAATGTTTATATAATACATGCATATGCGTATGGACAAAATGGGAATATCTTACAAAGCAGCGTTAGTAATGAGTTTCGGAACCTACGGTATTTGATTTAATATTTGTTAAGCTATATAACCATTTGTTAATTAATTTAATGTTACCTAATTGTTGTACCATTCATATACTTAAAAATCATGTCTTTAATTATTCAAAATTGCAAATTGTCATACCTATAATGCTGGGTTGAACTGGAAGCTATATAGCTATTGTAGAAATGTTTCATAGGCTAATAAAGTAACGGAGGCAAGCAGGAAAAAATAAATATGAAGCAAGTCAAAATGTCAAGTCATGCGAGAAGGAGGAGAATCCAACAAGAAGAAGTAGAATGTTCTAATAGGAGGAGCGAAGAAATTTCTTTGAAACATTAATATTTAATTATATGTATACCTACTCCAATTTCCAAAGAGTCATGCACTGCAAAATATTTCATGAGGTTACATACTGTATCCAACTACTTGTTTCATCAGAATGTCGTTTCTTCGGGTCTATACCTCGAAATTTCCATGTATTTGGTATTGACGCGCAGCGCACAAATATAACTTTTAGTGCATAAAGCGTTTTTTTCTCGTAAAGTTAAATTGTTATTCTGTAAATATCTAATGGAGATGGAAATTGGAGTAACGTGATATAGCATGCTGGTTGCTGCAAGGCAAACGAGGTTCACTATACATATAGGGTAGACAAAATATATCAAATTGAACACAACACTGTTAAGTATAAAGGCTAAAAATCAAGAGAGAGAGAGAACTGATTAATGAATACAAGATATCTGTATAAGATATTAAACATGGTCGTCTGACCTAATACAGTTTAACCTTATTGTTGATTTTTTAATTTGGGATTTTTTTATCAAAACAAGAGAAAGAATGAGGATAAAAAATATTAGGTTGTTTGTAACTAGACGTCTTACAAAAACAAAACAAAGAAAAGCTGATGATGACGAGAGTTAAAAGTTATCCTTGTATAAATTGCACCAGAAAAAACTTTACATGTTGATGGTAATAGTATCATGAAAGTTATATGATATTATAATGATGATTTGGAAAAAAGCTGTTTGCAGTGTAAGTGTTATGCACAGTCGTTGTAAATACAAAATTGATAGTAAGAATTGACGGCCTACCGAGCTGTGGATGTGTAAGTGCCAAAATTCATACAATGTGGTAATTGCTCCCAGTTCATGTATTTTTGTAAAGATCAAAATGACAGTTGTAGAAATGGAGGTCTACAAAAACATGTTCGGTATTCGGTCGTATAGAAAAATTCAGATGAAAAAGAATATAGCATTGATGCGATATTGGCAAAATGTCGGGGCTTCACACTTTGCTATAAGGCACAAGTAGTCAAACGAAAAAAGAAAGAAGTTTAGGGACATATAGCGAAAGATAGGAAGGGATAACGTCATGAGTATCATGACGATCAACTTGGTATGGAAATGTTTTATTTTATGCATACCTACCATGCCTAAGTATTTTATGATGCTTTTAACGTGGAACAAATCTCTTTCTTCCTCTCTTTCTGTTTTGGTACGCCTTTGATCGTAACGAAATATGAGCTTGAACTAGTAAAATATTCATGTCGAAACCAAAGAGTGGTAGCACAAGATACACAGACACAACAACTGTTCCACACAGGACAGAAATTGAATTCTCGCCATCGCATCAGTGCGGTGGCGGTAGCAAACAGTTGCGAGTGGCGAAAATGAGAAAAGGGAGTAAACATAAAGGTAAAGTGCAAGGAAAGTAAAGTAAATACCGTTAAGTAAAATGCAATCAATCGACTTTTGTTCTGCCAATTATTTTAATGCATGTACTGTGCGACGTTCGACACGAAAAATACGTAATTTGTTGCTTCCGTTGCAGAGCGTATAAAATAATATGGTTCTCCTGCTGGTTAGACACCACAGCCATTGCCTCTACTCCTACATCATCGTAATGTAAGGCAGTAATAGGCAGTTATTATTACGGCAAATTCAGAGTGATTTCAGCAATTACCGGGCTTTTAGAATGATTAAAGGTAACGTCATGCCAGACTGATAGTAATCAAGGCGCAGGAGGAGAATGTCGACCATTGTTTTGTGCGTATTTTCTGATGTACATATCAACTTTGGCTTGAAAGTTACGGGGATCTTGTCTATACATTTCAGCAGCTTCATTGTTAAGAGGTTCGTCAAAGGTGACAAGGTCCTAGAAAAAAGACAGCATGTAGTGCAGTTTGTACACAAAACAGATAATGCTACTTATGTATGTATACATTATATTGCGAAACATTACAGTGAACAGGGAATTGATTCCAAAAATGACGTCTTTTAGTTGACGAGCTGGATTCCAACCTGTTCCATCAATGGCTACAGCACGGAGAATGCTCTGTACAATAAATAAAAATTGTCTTTCTTGGAAAATGCATGATTTCGCTTTGGCGTACTACTCTACTATTGTGCTATGGGAAGAATAAATTACAAACCCACTTCAAAGTTATATTCTTCAGGCACGATCACATTAAAAATGAATGTTCCTCCTTTCCAGAAGCCCTCAAAAGGTGTCACCCTTATTGTAAATACATGAAGCTTGTTAGGATCATTAAAGTTCAACGTACAGGTTGGCGGCAGCACTGACGACAATTTGTCATTATTAATCTACATAGAAAAAAATATAAAAGGAATACACTACTTTGACCGTCCTTTGTTGCAGTAAATGAGTAACCTTTCTTTGCTACATAGCACAAGAAATGCAGCGAGATGGCATTTCTTCTATCAAAAGCATTACCTCTTTAAAGATTAACATATCTCGAATCCTGCTGGTTCGCGGCGAGCTCTTTCGAAGACGCGATTCTGATTCTGAATCTGATCGTTCTTCTTGCTGATCATTCCCATCGTCCGAGCCAGAGGACTCATTTGAGGTGTTATCTTCAGCTACAAGATTACTGGCGACGTCTTCGTCTTTCCCTCTTCCATCACCTCCATTATTAGAATCCTGGTCCTTTCGGTGTTGACTTTGGCTCCTACCCTCAGTCTCGAAGCTTATGTTTTCTGAACTTCTTGAATCGGCACTCATCAGTTCCGTGATCTCGATCTCACTATTTTTCATCCATAGAATTTTAAGGTTTTCTTTTACGAAAACCACCATGCATAACTAATGCTCACTCTGCACAACTTTTACAATTTATTTGATTCTCTCTTGAAATGTTGAAAGCTCTCCGCGGCACTTAAACCTATAACTCGTAGAGAAATACACACAAAATATTGTGAACTTAATTAGGTGTACAGAGACTATTTACACAGGAGAATCTATCAAGAAACACTATAGCAGCCATTTTAGAAATCTAAAGAAAGAATAACTTGGTAGTAGGCGGCTGATGATGATCCTTCTTTCGCTATACTCACTACACTATACACTATGCGGAATTGCGGAAGAAAAACCGTTCACTTTCCAATTGTTTTTCATTTTCACGCCAATGATCCATTAATTTTGAATAAATATTCCATCAGCATAGCGCAACTGCCTCATGTTCTGATTGCTCTTTCTTTGTAAATAATTACTCTCATTATCATTTCCCTTTGTGTTGTTCAACGCGACTCTACTTGTTCTAGTAGTGGTATCAAAGGGAAAGGAAGAGATTCTCTTTCCCATTTTTCAATATACCTCTCCTCCTATTCTTCATCCTCTTTTCTTCCTCTACACATTTAGAGTTTCACCAACTTTGTTGCATGCCCATTCAAAAATTGTATATACCGCGTGCCAAAAGTTTTGTATTAGCGGACTCTCTCGCCTCCAACAAGCCATTGTTTTTAACCATCCATGTGACATACAAGGAATGGCTGAATGAAACCACACACGTTTTTTATTTTAAAAATCCTTGTTCCTCTTTTGTCTTTCTCACTAATGCGTACGCTGCATTGCTTGCAATCACATCCAACAAAAAATGTAGTTTGCTCACTAATCATCATCTCTGCAACGAAAATCCCAACTATTTGCCTACTCTTAATGCCTCCTTACAAAAAATGTTAAAATTTAGCGAGAACCTTTTACAAAAGTGTAAAGAATGCTGCTTAATCGTATAAATAAACAAAAGAAATTTGCGGAAAGAGTGTTATAAAGTCATTATTCTTGATTCAAAATTGAAATTCTACCAAAACGTTGATCTATTGTTTTTCTTAATTTCAGAAACAACAACTTGCAGTGCACACAGCCTCAACCCAAGTCAAACACTCGCGGTATGGTGATCATCGCCAGGAAAAATGCAGTTGCACTGCCATATTTTATTTTCGCTTGGGTCTACCTCCTTTGACTTGGTCGTCCAAAATAAATAAATGGCGAAGGAAGAAAAAGAAAGAGACAAATAATAGCACACACACGCAAGTATCGACGAAATACCAGGAAACGGCTGACTACCGCAACTAGTTAACTTTTAGTACACATTTGTTTAACAGTAAGTGCCGATATGTGCCATTTATATTAATCAATTAAAATTAAGCTGGTGAAAATGAGCGTTTGTCAGTGGCATCTTAATCGAACAACATGTTCATATATTATTCGTGTACACGTCCAAAATCAACAAACACAAAAAATACAACATTTCTCTCGGTTTTGGTGGTTCAACAAGACGGAAATTACAGAAAAAAATAGGGAAAAAAATCACAAGATTTAAGGATTTGCTCTATGAAAAAGAGAAAAAAGTGAGAGGAGACACGAGAAAATTTCTTTTTTGGCAGAATTTTGTGTAAAGCAACATGCTGTTATTTCTACTAATACTGCGAATACTGATAATATAACTGCAAATTATAGTTGGCATCTATTTATCGTTACGGTATAATGATTACTGTGTAGGTATGCATCTTTTATTGGAAATCTTTTTCTTTAATAAATATCTTCACTCCACCGAGCTAAAACCCTGATCCTCTTTTTGTCAACGCAAAAACTCTCGACTTTAATCATACACACTTACAAGACGCATTTTCCAATCCATCTGTCTGTCGTACACGTATTGATGATGGATAAATGTTGTTTTCTGTCTGTCTCCATTTGACGATTTTTGAGATATAAAGATTGACTGGCTGACTGATGTAAAGATTTAAAAGAAGGAAGGATCCTGTTTTTAGAAAAGATTATGCTCTTTGAACCAGCTTGTACGTATGCATGTCTTCGTGTTCTTTTGCTTGATTGCCCAGCAGAAAAAAGCACACTGCCAAATGTCATTCATGTAAATGTACATGATTTTTCTGTAAAATAGTTTGCCCTACTAGTTACCTTATCTCCTTCTTTTGTATAAAAAAACTGTCTAGCAAGGGCTCTGCTGTAGGACATGACTCACTCACTTTCTAGACTGTAAATGAGTTGTAATGTAGTGTGTGTGGTGGTGAAAAATTCTATCTCGCCAGCACTATACTCATCCAACCTAAACTTATCAGGTTTCTCGAGTAGATGTGCAGTTAACATCGAAAAGTACATAAATTCCACTAACTTTTTCAACCTCCTGTATATATGTATATGTACGTGTTCAGAGTAAATACATGTACACATGTACATCTGTTGTCAGAGAAGAAAGTACATACAGGAATTTATATGGTTTATCATCCATAATGTGCTAACTAAAATGCATATAATCCTTTCTCGTATTTACTCCCTCTGTCTCTGTGCCTCTCCCCCATCTCCGTGTGTATAGTCGAGAATAAATTTCACTAAAAGATAAGAATAAAAAATTCTCTCTGGGTTTATTTGTGACATAAAGGAAAAATGCTACACGGATGTACGATGTACCACACACCAGAAGAACCTCAGTCTAAACTAATGCATCACTATTTGCACAACTCTCTCTCTCTCCCTCTCTACTTGCTTGTATTTATCCTGTTCTCCTTTTTCCTCTTAAAAGCTCTGACAAAACAAATAGGATAGTTTTTCACTCGGTCGGAAAAGAAGAAAAGCATCCTATGGGTCTGCCAGTCTGTTTCCTTTTTTTCGGTGAACATCAGCCTAGTATCACATCACATACCCACATTGCACAACATCACTTTTACTATTACCACCACCAAGATACGTATACGTACATTCAAAGACCGAGAAAAATCCACAATTTGTCAAAGAGTCACATGAGAGAGAGAGAGAGAGGGAAGGGGACGGGAAAAGTTTAACATTTTATTGAGAAACTCTAGTGGGTATGTGTGCGGGAGTGAATTTGTATGTTGTATATTGTTTGTATCATCTTGCAGAGTTCAGGTCTCATCTCATTTTACTTGTCAACCGTGTCAACCTCTTCTACTTCCACTTTTTCTCTCTATTTCCCCCTTTCCGCTCCGTTCATCCATTCTTTTCACTTTATTTTACTTTTATTCTATTGTATTGCTTTGTATCTGTATTGTTAGCCCTGCAACCTTGTTTACTGACTTTGTCGCTTTTTGGCTTTACTATTTCATGATGATGACCTGTCTATACATTTTCCGATCTCTGCTTCGTGTCATCGTCATTGAATAACATAAAATAATGAGATGGGATGAGAACTGAGAGCGTTACATTATTACTTGAAATACCTTTCCAGCAAGCAGCCAATGCCTTCCACCCCACAACACACAATAAGAGTCTCAAAAGTATCTCACCTTTAGGAACAGAACATTCAACATTGTCATGTTATCTTGATGGTGATCACCACCCATTTTTCTTCATCTTTTTCGTCGTCAAAGGAAAATGCTGAGCTACGCAACATTTTCTATTTCCTTTTCTCTTTCAATCCTTCTCCCTACAATGAAAAATTCTGACAGTATCCTCATCAGTTCTTATTTTTCACTTTGTTGTTTGCAAGGAAATCAAAACAGCGCCAATCAAAGTCAACAAATAAAAAGGTAGTCGTAGGAACGCTTCTGTTGCTCTTATACTGTGCCTACTGCATTTTGATTATTTGATGGCTTACACACCGTCCTCATAGATTGTTGCCACTTGGTCGTCCGCTGTGGTTTTAACCATTGTCATTGCTGGTTATACGCTCCACATAGATAAGAAAGACAATAGAACCGTTCATTTCGTAAACTGTGTTATAACAATAGCCCTGAATACATCAATATCTCTTAGTCACTATAGGTTGCTACCGTTCTTCTTTTGCTTGTTCAAGTAATCTTCGTTATGGTTCATTGTGTGCTTTCTCTTTACTTACTCGTCAGGCCACCACAAGCAGCACTGAATGACCACGAATAATAGAACTCAGTTTTGCGTTTCGTGTCACCACTATTTCAGCCGCTTCGCTCTCGGAAATATCTTTATTTCTTTGGTTTCCCTGGCAAAGGTGATGGTTCAGTTACTCTTTCTCTCTCTCTATCTCTCTCTTTCTCCAGCTAGCGGTTTGTTTTGGGGGAGATAAAAGGCGAAACCTTTCATGTTTCATTTTATGTACAGGTTAATTTTGTGAAAGATGTAAAAGGGATCCATTAAGACCCAAGTTAGTGCGGGGAGAGGAAGTAGTGAAAGTGTGGCGGAAGGGCCATTGAAAATCATGATGCTGATGGCAATGACAATGGGCAAGACGGCGTATCTATAAAATACAAGTAGGCGTGTGTGTGTACCTACATATATGTTTATATATTGATAGTTTTATCTCAATTTTCTTTCGTATGCAGTTCATTTTTTTCCTTCTGGTCTAAAAAGTCCTCCACTGAATGCACTATACTACCACAAATAGGAAGGTATACTACCATATTTCCTTGCCTTTCCAGTTTGCTCTCGTTGAAACATTTAAGTAAATATTAGCATTGGAATGGAGGTGAGGGAGGATGATGAGAGTCTAGTAAAAGGTAAACGATATCACTGCTACCATTCGTTTGTCGTTGTGTACTCTGCTAAAATTGAGTACGATACACTACTGCTAAAGCAATGCTGTTTACAGATAGACAGCTCTCTTACTTCGTTCGCTTAGTTGTTGATGATGATGATGATGATAATAATGATGACGACGAAATGGACCCAAAGGGAAACCTAAAATTGTGATATGGGTGTGTGGATTGGGTAAGATTATTACCCTACCGTTCGTGCCGCCACGACTGTCATATCACACCCCACCACCAACACCGTGCTTTCATTTTGTAGAGAGAAAAGCTATAATCAAGAAAAGAAATCAATAGCGCACACACACAAGAACCAGGGATGGTAATTTCCCGCGGTTTATAATATTATTTTCCACTGGAATGGAAAATAACGGAATTTGTGGAAAATAATGGCACTTAATGGCAAATAACGGAATTTGTG
>JAHZNE010003394.1:0-27084 GCA_027744055.1 Callyntrura sp. NNG-2020
TTCAGGTATTGATTTTTGTAATTTATCAAAGTCTTGTTAATTAATAATTTTTTGTATAAATAAATTCGTAATTTTTTGGTTGAATGGTGTTCTGCTTTCACGCTAGTGTTTGAAGGTTCTAACGTAAAAAAAATTCTGTGTACTTGAATATACCCTAAGGAAGGAGATGCTTAAATCACCAGAGCGAATACAACGTGTTTAGGATTCCATTCATTTGCAAACACACTACACTACTGCATATAAACCGAAAAGATCCACTCTGCGAGGGAAATCGCTGCCACAGCATTTGCAAAACTTAAATATTGACTAACGTCGCTCTCAACGGGAGCTCATCTAGTTTGCCCCTTTGGAAAATACCATTTGAGTAAATAAAAAGTGTATATATACGTATGGTGATTATTAAAAAAGAAAGCGATTTTTAGAGTCGGTCGAGAGAAAAGGAAAGAAAGCCCAAGCAGACAAAAAGTTAAGAAAGGACGAAAGATACGAGAGATACAACGTGGAGCTTCTTTATTATCCTATGACGACGACGATGATGGGACAAAATTTAGAAAATTGCAATTCTACCACGTCCCACGTCTAAAATTCCTCCTTGTGACACACAATACTGAAAGTGCTTACTCACTCAGCAAAGCAAGAAATGAAACTCATTCATCCAGTCACTCTGTCAAGTGAGATCGGAGACAGAGAGCCAGGCGATTGTGAGTGTTAAAGGTGTATGTAAATGTACCTCAGCATAACATTATGGTTGTCTCTGCACCATGCGTGCTTAGTCAAGTATGAAAAACAAAGTGGTGCGGATCGGGAGAGACTGGTTGGCTTAGTGGTTTTGCATAGTTAGCGGCGGATCAAAATTATAATGATAGGGATTTCGATATTATGCAAAGCGACAGTTTCCCCCCGTCTCTCTCTCTCTCTCTCTCTCTCCCTGCCACTACTGTTCATCAAGAAAGGATCTGCATAATAGCTGTCACATTGAAGAAATGTGATAAACCTTCAAAAACTTCCTATGATGAGTTTGCCCTCGGCCATACTTTCCTGTGCAGACATGCAATTTCGCGCAGTTATATATAATCTTCCAAAAAAAGTTTTACAGATGCTATCCGAAACAGTAAGATGCAGTGTAGATTTTGGAAAAACTAAACAATGAGCGAGATAATAGCTTTTCTCCTGAAATTTGCAAGGCCGAATATCACATCAACGTATTGTTGTGCTCATGTTTATGCTCCGTGCTTGCCTACATTTATATATTGTCACGATGTCATTAGGGCCGTGGGAATATCCTATTTTTAAATGTTCATCTTCATCTAGTAACGGGCTTCCACAGAGGTTATTATTATTATGTATTATTAGTGGCCTTCCAATACAGCTGTTATTTTCAGTGGAGCCAGCACTACAGTGTATAGCATTTCAAGTGTGCCCTTTACAGAATCCCTATCAACGCGCAGCGAGACTACACGAGTGATAAATAATGTCCCTTTTTAATCTCCTGGACCAACAACTAAACTTTCTGCTAAACTGATACAAGAACCCAACTAGAGAATAAAAGTCTCTCTTTCTCTCTCTCTCTGTCTCTTTCTCTCTGGTATTTCTCTTTTTGTATTAGTTTCCAAGTTGTAGTAACTTTGGAGCCCCCGTAGTAGTAAAACGCCGTTACACCCTACTTTTCCATTTCCTGTCTGGACCTCACCAGGGAAACAAGACGGTCTGTAAGATGACGGCTGTGTAATTGGTAATAAATAAATAATGTCAGACCCGGCGCTTATTTACAGCGTAGAGAGCGCCAGCAGGGGGAGGTGGACGGAGTCACAGTATGTAGAGTCATTATTCATGCAGTGCCTAGTCATCTCATCTCGTATACCCCAATCTCCAATAATGATGATGAAAGTTATTGCTTTGCCACCACAACCACACAGCCCTGTAATGGATACACAGGAAATGGTCAGAAAACTGCAAAATACGACATACTAACGACAGCGCGCTCTTCCCCTGCAGTTGGCGGTTTTTTTTGGGCGCCACATAGTACGGCCGTAAATCTGCGTATTTTTGGTTGCGGGAATTATAGTTGAAAATATAAAGAGTTAAATCTCCCCACAAATGCTCAATTGTGCTGAGCGCCGTTGAACGTGAAATAATAGGGAGAAGGAGAAAGCAATAGACACAGACAGACAGAGAATCCGGTTATACTTATTTATTTACAGGTACACCGTACTTTGTGCCAGCCGAGTTGTGTAGTACTTTTCGTATTGTGTAAGCAAAAGTGTTAGTGGTAAAAGCCATGACATAAACATAATTCATTGAACGAGTAGTAACGGCAGGAGCAGAGGTGGAGGGAGGGGGAGGACTAACAACAACACTCTCCCCACCAAACGAAATACACGCCTATGTTTCTCATCCTCTGGCGTTGACTACATGGCCTCTCTCTCTCTCCTTTCTTCTTCTTCTTCCCGGCTGTATGTTACTGTACTTAACTGGCAGCTTCACAGTTCACATTCCTTGTTTATTATACATAAATACTATTATTTTTATTGCTTTTCTCTGATGCTGCTGCTGCTGCCGTTGTTGTTATTGTTGTTGTAGCTGTTGCCGTTCATCTCGCAGTGCCATTTCTTTGATATGCCACGAGCGGAAATGCAGGGAACTTTATGATGATTTATCTATACAATATACAGAGCGCCGGCAACTTGTTCCATTGTAATATCCCCATTCTCCTTTTTTAGTCTTTTGTTCCATTAATTTTCATGAAGTAGTGCGATTTGCCTTTCGTTGCCCCTACGTTCCTCTCCTCATTTGCATATTATATCATCATCATCAGCATCATCGTCGTCGTCGTCGTCATTTTCCTATATCCCCTCAAAAAGTAAAACTAGCTTGGGCTCGTATGCATTACACATATTATGAATATTTATGTATCTTTCTAAAGTTTCCACTTGTGTCGCCTTTATTGCCTGCTATTTTAATACCTACGTTATTTTACAACAGAATTGAAAATGAAGTTGCTTGTTGAATTTCTACTCTGCTATATGTATTTTCTTCACTTCGTTAATACTTTCAATTTATTTTCTTGTCCTTATTCCCCACAGGAAAATGAAAGGACCAGAATACTGAAAACAAGTTGTGTCTGCTTGAGTATTTCAAAAAGCACTTTCAACCAAGTTTACATTTTCTATATATGTGTATGATGATCCTGCATCTGGTTCCATAAGTCATTTATGCAGGACAGCCGTTTCCCCCGGTGGTAATAATGGTATTTTGACTGCCAATACAATCCTTCCGGAAATGGTACGAAAAAAAGAGGAAAAACAGACGTAATCCATTTCCCTCCGTTTTTATGCAGTATTTTTCATTGCAAAAGCAAAATAAACGTTTTTTAAAGCCGAGCAGAGGGCTTAGTGGGTGCAGGAAAGCGACTAAGCTTTTTTATGGGTGTTTCTGAGTGGGAAGCGTTTGTTTTTTGACTTCTGAAATCTGTGTGCCTTTATGGCTTTATGGGAGTTGTAATGTTGCATTAGCGAAAAGAAAACATGACCGAGATAATTTTGCATTCAATAATAAATGAAATACGGAACGATATGAGCCACTTTATTGTACACGCTTGTATTTTGCAAACGGTCCGCACGTCTATAGTTGTTTACCAGGATCAACAACGGTCTCACAGCGGGGCTTATAGTGCCGGAAACTGGGAGGATAACGACGACAACGAGGATGTGCACAATGATGATGATGATCATGTTCTGATCTAATGCCCATATCACGGTACATGCCCTCTTCGCATAAATATCTGTTTTTGTTTCTGTTCTACGAGACAGATGACAGTTAAAACTAGAACTGGGTGAAGCTGGAGAGGAGGGAGAGTTAACATGAAAACAGGAAATAGGTCTTCTGACCTTTCCCAGTTTTGTCGAAGCAATATTTGAATCGTGATTTGGAATTACATATGTCTTTTGACATACAACACGTCCGGATGTCTTTGATGTTTTGTAGTGTTGACATTATTATATGACGGGTATAAATGTCGTGTTGGTTTTACGTACTCGAGGGAGGGAACAGTAGTACACGTTTCTGGGGTGCAGTACGTACATAGCCTAAGATATGAATGTACAGAAAATATTGAGCAGTTTTTATACTTCTGTCACTTTTCTTTTCTGCTGCCAACAAATTCAGCGACTACAACCAGAGGACACATATCCCTTTTAATATATTACGTTTTCAGTAACGCGATGAAATATGCTGATACATGCTAGCATTTTAGTAGAGGAAAGAGAATACAAAGAGTTGTAGTAGTAAGTTTTCTATGTTAATAGTTAATTTAGCACCACTCTTCAAAAGTTTTTGTCCGATATGGATTCAAGGGAGTGCGCTGGAGAAAGCAAGTAGGTAGTGCTGATGTTATAAAAAATATGGGGCATTGTGGCATTTGAATTTTTCTGGAAGCGTGGCGCAGTACTTTTTGCATGTCTTGTATTTGAAAATTTCTGATATGGGGGAAACCGGAGGAAAAAGGCAAATCGACCTTTGACCTATGAAGCGACCATACACCAAACTTTGTACAATTTTATACAACATGCACAAGTGCTTTACCAAGTTTGCGCTGACAATGGGTGACTTTTGACATTCTCTTGCTTTCCGATGGTGCCAACGGCCGGACGGCGCGGCCAAACGGACGAACAGTGATGTACAGACTAAAACACCGAAATTGAAAGTAATGGGAGGAAACTGTTTATTTCTCAACTCTGTGTAAGGTAATCACACTATTTTGCACACAGTTTTGTTTGTTGAATATGGTAACAACCCAGTGGTGAAAGAAAGGACCATTCCAGTTTCAGCGCAAAAGTAATGAATGGATCGTTTTTTACGCGGACCACCATCATTAAACCACGTATGTTGCACACAACGCATTAGTCCCCGTCAACCAAGAGGTATTTAAGAAGAGACAACAAGGCTACACAAGACAAGGCAGACACACACGACGTCAAGTCAACAATTTTTTATTTCCTCCTTTTTTTACAACCAACTGCCGTTGCCGCTGTTGCCTGGATTTTAGTATCCCACAGTTGGCCTGCCTTTGCTTGGCTCCTGTCCAAAAGTGTACAATAAAATCCTGAAGAAAAGGTCATTATTATTATGTCTTTTGTGCTACAAACACCGCCATCAAATCACCATCAGAGCGTATAATATTCCAAGCATGTTATGAGCCTGTTTTAACTGAAATCTGCCTTCCATCCACCTGAACGTGTTAGCCGTTGGGACCACCAGCATTCGGCAACTTTTGAAGCGGATATCGTTGATTCACTCTACAACCAACCACGTTTCTAATTAATAGTTAGAATGATTTCACAATGGGATATTACATAGAATTGTGGGTAGGAACAACAAGGCAGTGAAGTCGTTCCTTATCACAAAACTGAGTTCTTGGTGTTTACACAGAATGTTTCAATAACATACTTTCATGAATGTGCTTCTACCCAGTAAGTGTAGAGTTGGAGGTGGATGGAAAATGTATTCTTTGCAATTTGCTAATTTGGATTCCGTTCTGGTATATTAAAATCCCTGATGTTCCTGCGTTCCTATAGTCCCACATCAGGAGGGGAGAAGCTGAGAGGAGAAACGGTGACGTGGGTGGTGCAAAAGTTGCTTACAGATTTCAGGGAAACCTGGAGATTGTTCAATCTGTTACTACACAGCTACTTTGTTTCCATACACCACCACCATCTCCAAAACTACAATCAACTACAATATCGTACTTTAATGGCTATGTAGTAGTAGAGCTCAGCGAAATTCCAGATTCGTAGAAAAATGTCTTAAGCATTCGTTTTGTCGGTCATGTACCAAGAAATTTGTAAGGTACTTTACAGTCTAAAGTTTGGATTACTTTTTTTTTCTTCTCACTTACTTACTCTCTCACCATGAAACACTTTCTCAAGGTTTTTTGTAAAGTAAGCAACAAAATTTTCAATTGTCAGGTTTATAAACTAAATATTGCAGAATCATTTGTAATTTATAGACTGTTACTACCCTCGTCCGCCTGGGGTTTAATTCCCTGCTCCACAAACCTTTCGACCGACTTGCGCAAAATATAAAATCACTTTCTTCTTACCATAAAACAGAACTGTAATATATACGAGCACTCGGGTAGTTTACGCCCCTTTTTTGTGTAAAGCTTAGTTATGGTACACCGTCCGATTCTATGCATTTTACTACTATGTATAACCGAATGTCTTTTTAAGCGGGCCTCGCGAGCCAGTAATTGAAACTGCAGATTTTTATAGATACCGCGACTCTCGTATATTCTAATTATCCTTGATCCATAAAACAATTTCAATTTGCTCAAACTTGCTGATTATTTCTGGAAAAGGAAAAGTTAGGCGAAACTACTACTGTAGGGTCAGAAATGCTTTTTCAGCACCTGGTGCTTGACTGTGTATGTATGTGTGTGTGTGCTCTGTGCAGCACTTTATAGCCCATTTGCTTTTCGCAGTAGGTAAAAACCATATTACATGCCTCCAAAGTTGGGTTTTATGGAAGGAGACGTTTACCTAAAATACGTAACTACGAATCCACCCAAAAACCGATTCCAGTTTGACGATTCAATCTGATTTCCGTGTACCTTAAATGAGTCTCCCAAGAATGGACAAAAATGAGAATACCGGACATGAAATAACTTACTCTAATAGGAATTCTTACAACTTCACAAGGTTCCAATTCATCGTTATCCTCATCATCAATCAAAGCCTAGGAAGTAATAACAAGAAAACAATGTTACCCTTTTTTCTCGGTCGAAATGGAAAAAAATCCGAAATCACTAACAAAAAACTTTTTTCCAGTTCCGTTATACCGGCTGCCGCCACAACTTCGACAACTTCCCACCTATTTTACCTCATGGGTATATTTACTATCTACTACGGCAACTATTCGCACAAAAAACAACATCAAACCGGGAGCCACCTCCTACAAGGAAAATTGCATAAAGCCAAAAAATATAGGAAGATCAAGCAGAATTAAGAGAAACAGACAGTAATCCCTGCAAGTGTAATAGAACCTCCTTAAGTTGTCTGTTTGAAACTCACTCAAAGGTCAGCAGCAGACAACACAAGGAAAAAAGAGATAAGTTTTTTGTTGCCTTAATGCGCCATATCTGAGGTTGGCACTAATCTGACAATTGTCACGTTCACTATTTTGGGATATTTATGTACGTAGCAGGGATGTTTATAGGGGTAGTATAAACCATTATATACATCTGTCTCCTTGTATCTCCCTCTTCAACTTTCTCTCTTGGTGAAGGTCTGCCCTTGAACAAAATCCGGAGGAATAATGCTCACTTTTTTCAATATTTTTTTTTGTTATCACCAGGTACTACCCCTTGTCTTCGAATGGCACTTTCTCCTTTTCTTCGCTGTCCGGGGCTGTCTTGTTTGGGAGAGGCACACCAAAAAGGACGGGTGGGAAAGAAAAAAAAATGTGAAAGGGGAATTCCATGGAATGAGTGATAAGAAGTCAATAACAATATTTATACTTTTGTCCGTTTTAGTTAATGACATTTTGAGCCTTTAATACCCATACACTACTGGCGTTTCTTTTCTCTTGCCAGATTCCTGTTTCTCTTGACTGCATCATCATCATCATCGTCATTGTGACGATGACATAATAAACCTCGAAAACAACATTGTCATCAGCAGAGTCATCTCAAACCACGATAGCTACCAAATTTTTCTTGTTTTTCTGTACTACTCCTTTTCTCTTTTATCTTGTACTCTATTCTAAGAAGACAAGGAGAGAGCGGACTTAGGCATTCTTTTTCCTGGGGGCTGCGTATAGACTTGTAGGCTGTATCCTGCCTAGTCTTGTATTATTGCATTGTCATCTTTCTATTTTGCTCTTTTCTCTCTTTTTATCTCTCATTTGATGGTGATGACGACGAGGGTCCGTTAGTATAGAAGAATGAGTCATGATGACGATGAAGATGTCGTTGTCCTTCAATTTTCTATTATCATTTTCCACTCCTTCAGTCCTCGTTGCTTCCCTGGTTTAATCATAAGTAATAAAGAGACATTCTAGGCAGATGATATGAAACCTACATAGCTTCCCCGCATAAATAATGTATAGTGACTGACTGACTCTCACTCTGACTAGTGTCATATTCTCCGTAGATTTTCCCTCGTAATATGATTTCAGTTGATGGACGCTCGCCCGTGGCGGATACATCGGATGGATGTAATTTCAACAGAGAAACTTTCTTCCCCACGCTATCCCTCCCTTTGGAAACTGGGTTTTAGGGTAAGTCGTGCCAAAATTGTTCATTTTTAGCACACCATGTTTCGGGAGAGAAAGAAAGGAGGGAGCGGATATAAGAATAACAGAGAAAGGGAAAAAGTTGCGGTGTCGTCTCGCGAAAATTTTATGTTTCCAGACACCACTTTCGTCTCATATTTTATTTCCAGTATATAATTAATTTTCTTGGCTTCTGTTGTACATAGCAGCCATTCTTTAAAAAAAACGGTAGTCCCCTGCTGCTTAAAACTAGCTTCCATTTTATCCAGCCGTTATTATATTTATTCTAACGGTCTCTCTACATTAAACAATAGCAGTCATCTTTCTGCATTCTAATGTAATTTATTATTCCTCACATTTCATGTCCACTTCGGCTCGGAGTGTTTGCCTTTACTGAAGACCACCACGGGCCACTTCATATTTCGCACTTTCGTTTGTACCGCTCTGTTCGCTTGTCAGTTTACTACAAACAGGGAAACACTCGGTCATAGAACACATTTTAATGAATTCTACCAAATAACCGCTCACAAAATTCTCAAACAAAACAGCGACAAAAATTGTAACAAGTGTCGAATGAAGCAGGCATGCAAATGAGTAGCCTGCTGTTTCCTCTGCTTCAGTGATTACATGGAAAAATAAACAGGATCCGCGAGAGACTGAAAGAGCTTTCGACTTTACCTACCTTTCGGTTAATAATGTTTTTGGATGCGGAAACGGCGATGGCCCCTTCTCTCCCTTCGCTCGGCACACGCTGGCTTCACATTTTTACACCTTTAATAACTCCCAATGTCAACCCACAGGCTCACAAAGTCACAATCCTTTTCGGACTCGGCAAACCAGGAGTGAATGCTACTGTTTAACAATTATAGAACGGATAACGTAGCGCATTTTGTTGTTTCTGTCGGTATATACCTACCGCGTCGTCGTACGCCTCTACTGAACCAGCTTAGCTGTAGGGACTTTTTCCCTCTCTACGCGCTCTACCAACGAGAACATAGCTAATCATCCACGTATTGTCTCAAGTCCCAAGTAGAAAATGGAAGAAAGCGTGGAGGGAGACAAAATAGGATTACTTAAATGTCCCGTCTCTTTCCATTATCTTTGCTAATCTTCCGTTCAGCGAGGAACTTTTTAATGGAATGACTGAGAAATTCGCGAATTTCCCAAAGAAACGAGTGGGAATACAAAGACACGACGTTGTGTTGTTTCAAGTACGTTAATGTCCACACACTCCGACAGAAAAACGGTACTATTTACCCAATGCGTGTAGGGAGGAGCAGTTAGAATGTATACCTATACCATTTATAAATGTAATTACTAGTATATCTTTTTTGTTCCTTTCCCACCAAAAACTTTCACCAAGGCTTTCAGAGTTTAGAACAGTGTCTGCTTTCTCCATACAATGCCGAAAGGTGATAAAATACGTCGATAAAAAGTCGGACAAATTGGACGAGTTGCGGTTAAAAAAAAGTTTTTTTTTTCTGGGGATAAATACTTTACTGTTTTGTTGTTGTTTATTGTTATTGCCGTCCTTTGGGTAAAAACACGTTGAACACGTTTACGCGATCAATTTATAGGAGGGGAACACACACTATTGACATATTAAATTTACTACATGAATAGATAGATAATATTATGCATAGGTGCTTTTATCAATAACGTACCGTTGCTGTTTGAAGAACGCTCCTCACAGAGAAATGCGTCTATACAGACAGAAGGACACTAACACACTGGCTTCAATGACAATAACTGTAATAACGGTTGGTGGATGAGTGTCACGGCTAGAAAAAGTGGGTGACGATTTCGGCAGGCAATGGAGGTTACCCCGGTAGTGACGAGCAGTGTGTCGGGATACTACTATAAAGTAAAGGTATGTCAGAAATATTGCCACGACAGAATAACAATTGTCGTCAAGAGTCGTCAAACAAGTCTGTTGAGAAGTCGATATGTATTGGACCGACACACAAGAAAGTGTTCAGCTCGAAATTATAATGATAATAGTAGTTGTAATAATACAGGACGCTTTCTTCCACCACCACCAAAAGAAAAGGTGACTGGCTGGTGTTTTCTGGTGTCCCTTTTATTCTTCTTTCTGTATTACCTCCCTCTATCTCGTCGCACACTTGCCAATTCACAGTACTTGAAGCGGATAGAGAGTGAGAGAGAAAAAGAGAAACGGATAGAAATGGAAAACAAACATGTCAAAAAGCTTCACTCAACTTTTGCATTGTTTTTGTCTGGTTCGTCTCCAGGTTACCCTTTTCTTAACTTAATGAATTTTTTAAAAGCACAAAAGCTCCCACACACTTACACACAAAACACATGCACACTCTTTATATAACAACCAGCAACATACGTAACAGGCCAAACCGGCCGCCGCGGTTGGAAGAGGGAGGGAGAGAGAGAGAGAGAGTTTGCTGATGTTGTTTTCTTTGGGTTTTGTGTGGGGTTCACAAAAGTCGCCGGATAAAGAATGGAATGTTACTACAAAAAAGTACAAGGTTAAGACTGGAGGGCAATCCTTTCACCGAACATTCTTCAAACAATATATGTTTCTGAAACACTGAATTGTTTATGGGAAGCCCAGCTCCCTTATCCTCTAACACATTTTTAGGAGCACTCTCCACAAAATCCTGGCAACAGATAGGGATGAGGGAGAAAATCAGCGAAAGACAAAAAATTTCACTGGGGGAAGGACAAACGGGAAATAGAACAGAGACAATAGCACACTTTCAATTTCAATGATGCTTTCACAAAATCAACTTGTTTCAAACCTCCTTCATTTTTTCATACATTATTGATAGTATCGAGTTATTTCGAGGAAAGTTAACGAACTGGTAATGATGCTGGATACAAGTGCTTGACGTTCAAAAGAATCAAGAAAAGATTTTTTTTCTCTCTCTCTAGTCGTCTTGGCCAAAGCCTTTCCCCTGTATTATGTTCCCCTCTGTTCTAATATATTGCTGTCGTTTAAAAGGGAAATTTAAAGAGAATAAACGATAGCAAAACGCAAAAATGATTTAATGCGAAGACATTGAGAGAGAAAAGGGGACTGTTGAGAGTTCCGTCCTGCTTCCGTCCAAAGACTACCACCTTCAAAAAGTGAGAAAGGCTATGTATCCTTTTTCAGCTCTCCTAACACACAGACACAAACACACTTGTTCTCTTTTTCTTTCTTTCTCTCTCTCTCTCTCGCTCGCGTTGGCAGGCACTTGCATTTGCCTTTCTCTCTACCTCGATGTTATCCCTGAGTTTCCTCGCTCGCGCTGGCTTTACTTGTTCTTGGGACCGTCTCCTTCTAAATGCAATGGGTTGTTGCCTGTCTGTACGTGTAGATGCAAGTCTGGTGCGGTTGTGTGTGTCTGTGTGCTGCGAATCTGACGAGATGGGAGCCTTCCAGTTCTCAGAGAAAGAACAAGTTTTCAAAGTAATCGTTCGCAAGGCTCCCTACGAGAAAAAAAAGTCAGAGAGAAAACTGCTGCTGCTGTGTATTTCTGTTTCTTTCTGTGTGGCTACTCATGATGATGATGATGGTGTGATAGTTGTTGTGCAGCAAGCTGCTACTGTTATACCATGTGTGTCCCGTTTCTCTCTTTTTTTTTACCAAAGACACTCACACACACGGTCACTATATCATCATCTCACTGAGGGACTACCATTTCCTCTGCCCTACTCGGGTTGTTATTAAAGACTTTTCTTTCTTTATATCATGTAATGTATCTTCGAAACCGTAACGAGGTAGATGCACGAAGTAAAAATGATAATAATAATAATAATAATAATAATAAGAATAATAGTAATAACAGTACTAAAATACTTTCTTCCCGCAATGCCATAATCACACTGGAGAGTAACTTGGCTCGCACGCCATCATCATCATTTCCTATCAGACGGGAAAGCAAGTGGGAATAACAGGAGGGTAATGTCATAAATACATTAAAAAGACCTTCCTCTCTAATGAAGCACATGTACACGATTTTAGATACCTGTTGGGGAGAGGATGAAGAACCCCAAGAGGTTGTAGGATGAAGTTATGATGATCGATGTTGGGTAGAACGATGATGGCACAAGTCGAGAGGTGGCTGAGGATTGTGCATTTAAAAGGTGTATGATGCGGGAAATGACTTCGTATGCATTTGAATTGCATGGGATGCGGACATTGTATATTAAAACACTGTGCGGCGTAGAAATAAAGGTTAATGGCCTGTTTACGGAGTTAGTCAGAAGGACAAATAGTGGTATTTATTAACAACGGTCATGGACAAGACGCGTTGTTCTCGCTCATGGTCTAAAAAAGAAGTGCCATGTGAAGGCTCTAAAGCCTCTTTTATAAGGTAGGTTTTTTTGTGTTAAAAATAGGTTACACGTGTGAGATGTACCTTGAAGTCCAGCATTTTCTTTAAACAATACATACAAGCTGAAGTTAAGAACAATACATGTGTGTACTCAATAAAATATTGAGTACACGCTAATTTACATATTTCAGACAATTCAGCAAAAGACAAATTTCAACAAAAAGAAACTTCTGTACTACGTACAAACAATACCTGAAGGTGTGATGTTGATGATGGAGCAACCAGTACAAAGGCGGCGGCAGGGAGCAGCATGGCGTTTTTACTGGAGGGGGATGATGATGATGTGTACACTATATGGATCATACTTTTTAAATGAACACCACCAGCCCAGAGAATGTTAAGGGACGCAGGGCACAGAGGAGAAATAGAACACTTTTACACTTTTAAAGGAAATAAAAATAAGATGTCGGAGCGGCAGTTTTTGTTGCTTACTTTGCGAGGAGTTTCCCAAGATTTTTTTACTGTCTTTTTCCTGCTATCGTGTTTCCAGCAAGAATTCCGTGTGGTTGCGGGAATGTTGACTTTGTCAATGGGGCTCCCGTTTCGACTTGTTTCCCTCATTCTTGTAGAAATTAAACAATCGTACGGACTGTCAGAACGGAGATAAAGGTATCGTACGCCAAATTGTGAAACGGTAAATGCACATAATATAAAGAGCCAAAGAACAATGCTAATGCACATCAGGGATAGGAAAAAGAGGACAACAACGTTAGCGAGCATGAAGCATGTCGTAATTTACTAATGTATTCCTCTGTTTATGTGTACACGTAGGCACATGTGTGTGTGTGTGCAAATGTGTGCACACAAAACAGTCTAAACGTCTGTGGGCTATCGACATAAGCCGGGAAATGAAAATAGCAACAAGAAAAGAACACACACGCGGGGACACACACACACACACAGACATCAACAGACGTAAGGAACAATGATGCAATGTAAAAATTATTATGTGAGTGCTACAGATTGCAACACGAATCATCGGCGATTTCTTCCCGTTTGCTGTTGCATATGGTCTCTCTCTCTCTCCTCAACTAGGTTGTTATTTTTCCCGTATAAAAAATTAGGAAAAAAAATCCTCTTGCAACTTAAGTCTTAACCCTCACGGAAAAAATGCAGAGGCGGATAGAATATTGATGATGGAGGTAACAGTAGAAGATATAAGTACTTACTCAAAAAACTCTCTCTCCTCTCTCTCTCTCTCTGTTTTACATCTCCACCAAACTAAGAAGCTCAAAAGAAAAAAAAGCGCAAGAGATAGCTTCCTCCTCAACTTTTCTGCATACATAGAAACTCCACACATTTCATGACAAAAAAGCCAAGTCAAGAAAACTGCTGGCTTTGCTAGTTTTTTTTTCTTCTCCCCAATCCTTCTTGCATTTCTATCCGTCTGTTGGCCTCCCCTAGATTACCCTATAGAGAGAGAGAGAGCCGTGACTGTTATTGTGCTGTTGCTGCCGTTCCAGACATCATCATGATTTCCATTTCCTAGCCTATTTCCCGAAGACAAAAGGAGCTGGAAAGAAGAGTGAGGTCTTTACCAAGCAGACTCACATTACCCACCAATTTTACAACTACTCCCGCAGTAAAACCCCATCCCGATGAAACACAGTAGCATTCTCCCTGTCTACTTTCACACAAAAGGAATTTTCTGTACAAACATGTTTTTTGGATAGGTAGTCATATCCACTTTCGTGTGTCGTTTTGGGAGAAAACTGAAGAATTGCGATAAACAAGGAAAATATTCAAATGGAAAGGTAGTAGGTATAGCTGCCGACTAAGCATGTGGGCGACTTTCCGCTTCTTTACTATTCCTCCTCAAATTGTGTAAGTTATCTACAATGGTACTTATAGTACTTAGTACTCCCAACGAGGTACATAATAGCATGTAAGATGTCTACAAGTCCATTATACACTTCTTACTATTATTCGAGTCATTACCGTTTTTCACGTCTGTCTCTTACGCTCCGCTTGCATACAGCAGCTAAGTAAGTAAGTAAGTCAAAATGCGCTGGTATTTTTTTTCTTCCTGTTTACCTCGTCTTCGTTTGGTGCGCCGACCGACAAACTTGAAATACGGAGCAGATAGGATAGATGAATGGGCGAGGAAGATGATGATGGCCGTGATGATATGAAGCTGCTACTTCTAGGGAATGTACCTCTATGCCGGGCAGAGAGACGTGCAAGTGTGTGTCTGTCTGTGGTTTTCTATTTCAGAAGAGGGAAGACTTTTACTTCACTTCTCTTTTTGAATTATGTATATGCATAAATCATTTGTCTTATGGTTCTTGTTGATCTTGCCGACACACCAGAAAACAAGCTCGACGACTTTGGCAGTTTCCCCCGTAAACTGCAAACGTTTCCCCTTTTTCTTCGTAATACTCAAAAAATTCAAGTTTGATTCCTTCTCGCATTTGATCTTGCCCATTTTTTGTTTATACAGTTACTACTTTCCCTTTTATCGCACGAATTCTGGAAGAAATAACGTTTAGCCACCATTTCCCGTGCGAACCTAGTGGCCCACAAAGTTGTTGAGTGGGTATTAACCAGTAGCACTGAACTCCACTGTGGTTAGCTCTTCCTTTGCGAGTAAAAGTACAACCAGACAGAGACGACAAAATGAATGAGGAATTTGGTCTAGGGTTTTACCGATTTTCTCGGGGTGGTACAAATTTTCTTAAAGGGGAACACCAACTTATTAATACTAATAATGTGTAGCCGCGAGAAGAGGGGAAGCAGGAGAAAAACTTTCTGTGAAATGTGTTCTTCATCGTGTTGCTCCAGGAAAGAAGCTGTCGTCAGTGTAGATCTGGAAAATAGTTAGCCTGGATAATAATAGTAATATCCAGTTGAAAACTGAATTCACACTTCTGGAACGGTTAAAACAGCAGCGTAGGAAGAAATCGAAGTGGATTGAATAGGACAAGTCAGTCAAATGATGTTATTAGAAATATTATTTCCGTGCCGGATGAGTGGGTTTTCTTTGCAGGAGGTCTGTCCACTGCTGGTTAGGAATGAAAGAAATCTCCTTCCGAAATTCAACGCTTCGCACGAGAAATGTTACACGCAGAATATGAATGTGAGTGTGCCGTCGTGTTCTTGGTAATACGAAACGTAAACATTTATTTAGAATGCCGAATGCCCACACAAGATTTTGTTAATCCAGTGCTTTACGGGCCACCGGTGGCCGGTGTCCAAATCGGGGGCTACCAGGTGGCTGGTGACCAGTCAAAATGTTGGAAGCCGGTGGCTGGAAGTCCCACGTACAGTTTTGGGACCGGTGATGCACGAAGGGGTGGCGGGGTCCAGAAAGTGACTGGAGGCATAGGAGTTCGTTAGTAGTCCGGTGACCCATAAAAAATCCGGTCACCTGTGTCCGTAAAGCACTGGTGTACCCTACTACCACCCACACTGTCAAGTGAAGGAGCTATCCTTTCATTCTGTGACTCAATGTTGTACGTACTTTCTTGTCTGTTATTCAGAAGGAAAGGGGGCGATGTTTTTGTGCCACATAAAAAGTTTTCCACGGAATGTTGGAGAAATGGTGAGGGAACCATCTTTGGTGGTAATGGTAGTTACCAAGTTTTATGGTCGTTGTGGATTTACGTGGGGGTTTTCAGATCTCACAAATTTATTATTTGTACCACAGTTTTTGAAAACCCACTCTCCGCTAAATACGGGTAATACTCAAGGAAGACAACGAGCATTTTACGGTAGCGGATTTCAATATCCCCGTCAAAATGTCGCCAATCTGGGGTAATTGCGAGGACAAGTCACGATCAGCACTTTTTTAAGTATGCGGCATTACATGTTGTATGTTCCATGTTACTTTAATGTTTAATATCCCCATTTTCGTGTAAAGCCACAATATTTTATTAAGAAAACCAGCTATTATTGTCGTTGTATTTTAGTGTTGGAACTTTAACCTGACCTCGGTTCTAGTTACCACATTATACTCATGTTATTTTACGTAAACTAAACCAATCAACCTCAAAAACACAATAGAAGGAACATTCAAAATTTCATATTATGCCATGCCCTGCCACGAAAGATCGTAATCAATCCAATTGAAAGGTGTTCATTGCGTCAAATATTCTAACATAATTGATAACCTTAGGCAACATTTGCCTGCATAGATACTCACCACATACATACATACATACATACCGAAATGGTAGTACCAAGAGATTTTTCCATATAAAATAACAGATAAAAGGAGTTAGTATATAGATTATTGCAAATAACCGTAACCAGAGATCGGGTCTGTACATACAAAACCTCCCCGTGTAACCCTACAAGGCTGAAGTAGCTTACAATGCAGGATAAATATATCACTTTTGATTGTTGCTATTTTGCAAAACTTGGCTCGCGAGTTCCAAGTTTCTGTATGGAGCGTATTGTGTCTCCCAACCAGAGCATCATTCCCTTTCCCAGTCGTACGTACAACTAACCGACATCTCATTTCGGCTGGAATTTGTAAGGTATCCAATTAGGAACTGATCCGGTTTTTCCAGTAAGCTGCTGCTGCTGCTGCTGCTGCTGCTGCTTGCATATTGCATTGTTTCCACTTAACCTGTCGAGGCCAACCGATCCCCAGATTGCGAATCGGTATCGAAGCATTATTACTCTCTATTCTAAAGAATTGTCAGATCTATTTCAGATTAGCCTAAAAACTGATTATTCCATTGATGACTTCTCATGTAACATAGTATAGACATTTGTAGCAGCGTAACTTCACAGCTTGTTTGAAATCTGTAGGAGTTTCTTTTCTCTACCTGGTTCGTGCTCACCCAACAATAGGAATTCGGATTTGCATAGTAATCACAAAAGAGAATCATCGTTTTCGGGATGGAAAGGAAATGACATTGTAGAACTCACATTAGTACACCTCTATGAGTTCTCCACAAAACCTAAAGTTTTCCTTGAAATTCGCGAGACTACCATCCCCACCACCACTGCTCTTCTCTCCGACTACTGCACCAATGTTAGTTTCTCATACACCGTGATTATTCTTATGTATCCAAACGGAAAACAAGTTGAATGCTCACGCATTGTACTGAAAAAATTCTTACTCTTCTTCATCTCTTTCGCCCTGTTCTCCACACAACTCCTTTTCTGCTCTCAATGTTTTCTCCTCAGCCTCCGAGTGTAAGTTGGACCCACTCCGCCCCTTTCCACATCGATCGCTTTCCCTCCGACCACATCTCTTTCTCACTTTCCACCACCATCAGTCGGGGTATTCCCACTGCTCAGAGAGAGAGAGATGCAACTAATACACAACATTGCAAGAAAACTACCGGCTGAAACGGACTGCTGACTACCTAGACCTTTTTACCTCCTCCATAAACAAAGATAACATTTTCAGGCTCCACACTCCTGATTACACCGCTTCTCACCAGCTATATAGTTTAAGCTCACCACAGGAGATTGCTAAAAGCCAATAAAATATTTGTTTGTTGTATTGCGATATGCATAAAAGCATCATCATCATCATCATCATCATCAGAGGATAAATCCACACCACCGCTTACGCGACTCAAAGTGGGGATGCTGCTTGATATCTCTGTTTGTTTTTCCTTCAGGGCAAATAGGAGTAGAGAGGTAGTAAGTAGTAGTGGCAGTAGCTATTGAGAGTTTCCCGCAATTCACCGACACTTTGCTTCATCCCAGCAAGGTAGTGAAAAGCACGTCAAAACGATAACATAATTTAATCGGTGGTGTCAGGAAAATTACCACAGCAGATAGCCAATTTTTTATTTATTCGTGTTAGTACACTTGACGTCAGTGACAACCCGGTTTGGAGGAGTTTCTTTGAGTTTCTGTATCAGTACTTGCCTTTTTGGGACGTGACAACGCTCATCACGACACGTATGTAACTACCTATTATGGATGAGGTCGGAGTAGTATGCTAGAAGCATAATTTAGCAGGGTTGCGCTCTTTGTGGTGCACAACAACAGGGAAAACAAGAAGAGCGTGAATTTATATTAGGTATAATTTTATCATGTATATTAATGCAAGCACCATCGCCTCCGTTGATGTTTCAGTTATTTAACTGATGTAGTAGTCCCCCATCTGACAATATTTGGGAAGTTAAGGATTTGTCCATTTGCATGATTCGTTACCCCAGCATTGTTTCTCTGGTGAAGCGTGGTAGCATGAAATATTATCCAATTATATGTACAGGGGTATAGATATGGTGCCGCATCACTGACAGACAGAGAAGAAACGTTGTTGCAAGTCCCAGCGGCGTTCAGCGCGCAGTTCAATGCGTCGCGGAGCGCTAAAGTATAGTAAGGGAATCCGTGTTAACATTTTGTTGCCTCTCCGGGTACGTACGTTCGAGAGTGTAGGCTTGAATGCTTCGGATTTGTAACGACAACGCGTTTGCTTTTCTTTTAAGACTCTTCTGTAACGAAGCATTCAGTCGACAGGGTACAAGATGAAAACCTGTAGTAATATCCTCTGAGTACGCTTTTCTATCTGTCTAGCCTTCCTTGTGCCTAGAGCTATTCGAGGAAAAAAGTCCAGCGACTCGTAAGAGCATCTTTGTCCTTAAAAGGTTCCTTTCCCTACCACTCAGGTTCCATAGGCGATTTCACTTTTAGCCAGAAAAGGCTTCCAGGAAAATGTGGAGAAAGTAAACAGGACAGAGTGAAGAAAGCAGCACGACGTTGTGAAATTCCCGCTGAAATTCATGTTTCTTTCTTTCGATGGGAGGTAAAACGGTTTATAGATGTGCATTGTAACATGTAACGCCATAAAATATCGTGCCTTCGGCGTGCTTCTCTCTCGTTCACTTCCCGTCTAACTAGGGATGCTCTCCAGATGCCAGTTAAAATAACAAGAGGGAGGATTTAAATTTTTATGTTAGTTAGGGGATGAAAACAAGTGCCACATAATCTTGGACGAACTATTTATATCAAATTTTGCTACTAGTACAATTTCAGTCTAAATAAATCATGAAATAAATTATGGCGCCGGGTATTTTATATGCATGTAACATTTCTATAGTAGCGAAAGTAAATAGAATAGGCAATTGCTGGGTTCAAAGCTAAAGCAATGTCACTTGTGTGGAGACATTGGACAATCCTTGTTACACTTCATTCCGATTTAGAGAGTTAAAAGGAATCAGACGGGGTCTGATTTTCATAAATATCATAAGTTCGATAAGGGTTTTGGTCTGAAAGTAGACCTGAACTGTCACTGTGCTCACAATACCTTCTAGGAGTGAATCACACAAGTAGCTTTTGCCCCAACAATAACTCCACGTTGCAGATAGCGCCTCACCGGGAAGGTAACGAGTAGGTTTGAAATTACATTTAAAATATTAAGGTCTTGTAATTTACAGATAAGTTATTTTACCATTGAA
The DNA here is from genome assembly GCA_027744055.1 of Callyntrura sp. NNG-2020. Classification (NCBI taxonomy): domain Eukaryota; kingdom Metazoa; phylum Arthropoda; class Collembola; order Entomobryomorpha; family Paronellidae; genus Callyntrura; species Callyntrura sp. NNG-2020. The sequence goes on from JAHZNE010003394.1 coordinate 19,991, forward strand.
CATTTGCTTCCAATGCAATGACACTAATTTCTTTCAGCTGGCACTTATGGAGCTTCCCTTGCAAGGAAGCGATGTATCAACATTATCCTCCACTCAAACACGTATCAACCAGCGGTAAAAACAAAAAGCCGTCCAACATACAAAAGTGCAACGAAAACTTTTGATTGTGCCTTTGAAATTCTTATTGCGTTTACAGAAGAAACACACAGTCTGAGGCATTACTTTTCACCATTATCGTGCAAAGCTAGATAGAAAGAAGTGATATTTGTGTCCCCCGTTGATTTGCTCCCACACGGGAAAGAATTCAAACGGAACCAAATGAAACCAAGTACTTCAGTGAAAAACGCTCCTAGTCTATACTTCAGTGCAAAACGCCATGTCATATCTGAAGTGTCAACACTGCCCGTTATCTTGGGATAATCTAAGATAAAAAAGGGATTTCTTAGTTTATTCCCGTAAATCAAACCATGTCATGCCGATAATTTTCGCAAGATGTAGTCCCATGTAAGCCTCTGTTGACTTTTGAAGCTGCCCTATTTGGGTCTAACTGTCCTCGACTCCATTCCCCACAATGTTTACTCGTTCTCCAGTAACTTACAGGTATTTATACGGTTAATTATGTATGATCTCGCGAGAGAGCGAGATCTACCTCTCTCTCTTATCGTCCACTAATTTTTTATTCATTTGATTTATGTATAATTTTGTTTTTTTTGTTGCTACAACTCGGTACAGTTGACTACCCCTTAAAAACCCTGCTTTCAAGTTCACTCCCAGGTACCTAGCTCACACATTTGATTAATCCACTGTGTACATTTCCCCCTCAGTGGTTCTTTCTCATGTATTACTACTTTTTCTATCAACATTTGACACAGAAAAACTTTTCCTTTCTCCGTTACTACATTTGTAAGTTTTTTAACAAAAAACATAATATTTAGTTCGGTTACACAGCAGTACCAACTGAAAAAGTTTTATATGCCATGTTGTTCACTCTTTCTCAGGTGAAGTTCATGTTACATTTTACTACACGAAGAAAAAGAATGTTATTTGTACCTTGCGAAAAATGAATTGTGAAAACCGGATGGTTGGAGGAGAGCAAAAGTAGGTAACAGTTATTGAGCACAGAAAATAAGAGAGAGAGAGAGCGAGAGAGAGCGTGAATGGAGCAGGAGTGCTCTTAGGAAAGTTGAGATGAAGACGAATAGATTGTATGGGATCTCTGTACGGAGAGATGTAGTTTTTATATAACGTTTTTCATCATGTAATTTTAAGAGAGGGTAGCAGGAAGAGGACAGACGAGTAAGCACTACATAAACAGAAAATGCACCTGTTTGTCAAAAGAATTTTATAGAACTCCTTCTCCACGCTGAATTCGATGGATATTTTTTTTTCGTCAGAGATTATGGTATTACAGGTTTGTCGTGTGTGTGTGTTTGTTGGAGGTTGTATGTATTGAAGCTACTAAAGCCCTGCACCTGATCAACATAATCTTTTGAAGAAGAGAAGGATGCTCATGCTGTTTGTCCCTGCTGTTTTCTGGTAAATGATGATGATACTAGTGATTGAGGTTATTTCAAACAACGATATAGCATGATTTTTTGTCTAAAATCCAACGGAAGAAGGAGAAAAGGGGACAGATGGAAAAAAGAGAAAAAGTGGAGGAGAGCCCAGTCTCACAAGTGCCGGGTCGTTTATCATCATTTTATGTCCTGTAGTATAGTCAAACAAGAAAAGACAAGAACCCTTGTGCTGTTCCTGGATGTGTTTTGTTTACTACAAGGAAGAGACGTACACACACATATACTCTCGCCCCATTGGAAAAGAAGTAGAAAGACGTGTACACCGAACTTTACTCTTTTCTCTTCCACTTTCAACAATAACGATATCAATCTTCCTCTTTTTCACGTACCTCTTTCCCATCCATCGAGATCGACTACCTTTCACATGGCCGAGTACTTTCTCATTTCCTCATTTTTTTTCTCTCGCACAACATATAAATACTGGCGAACGGAAAGGTTAAATATAGTAACAAAGAAGAAAGAAACCGAGTACAAAAGGCTTTTCATAGGTACCTGTCTCAAGAACCATACGATACTCCAATTTTATTGACGATACTCCCAAAAAACACTACCAAACCAAGCAATTTAACTTTCCTACCCTTCAAATGGCATCGTGCATAAAATGTTCCCTGTTGTTCATAGCCCTTCAGAGACAAATCCCCTTATTTTACTGTGTTGTCCCTTTTTTGTTTATTTTCCTCTTCTTCTCTCTTTAACTTTCCCACAACGATCAAAAACGAAACAGAAAAAAAAAATTCGCCCGTCCCTTTTTTCATTTTTCCCACTACCGCACTGACACCATATTGCATTACAGGAGTGAATAGATAGAGGTGAAAGTAACGAAGGGAAAGTGCTCCCTTTTCTTCTGCCACACATGGAAAGCCTATTGCACATCTTTAAAAGCCTTTTTGTTGCCATGTGTTATCTAAGAAGGAAGTGTAATAAATAGATGCAATCTCCTGTCTTTTCGGTTGCTATATTCTCCCAACCTTTTTACTCTCCTCTCAAATACACCCATACTCACACACTCAACATCCATATTCATAAAGCTCTCAACGTTCTCTACTTACTAGGCAATTTGGTGGAAAAACACGGTGCCCGTAACTATGAATCGTTTAATTGCCCGTGAAAAATCTTCCTGTTTGTTGATATAACTCTCTAAAAATGTAGGCGATCATATTAATTCACGTGGGCAAATACGATTATTATTATTATTGTACATACAAGCTACATTTACTCCTGATCCTGTCCTCCTGCCGCCACACTTGTCTTCAATTTGCTTCCCCGCAAAACACATTTAATCTAGGCTTACTCGAGAGAAAGTCACCTGAACAATCAAATGAACTTTTCTTTCTCTGTAAAGCAAAAAGTTTGTCCTTTTCGACCAAACTCTTTGTTGCCAATGTCGAATAATCGCCAGATAAAATCGGAAACTAGCAGCAGCGAAGCGAAAGCTCACCAAAAGAACCACTTTATTTCACCGATTTAAACGTATCCGAAAGAAGAAAATTTGATATAGGTAACAATACTCTTAGTGTGTAGTGATTGGGTAGAACATTGTTATTATTTGGAAGCAATGAATACGAATACAGGTACTTTGTTGCAGTTGTAAAACTCTGGAATGTTATTTGCTGAAAAAAGTGCACGTGAGTGTTGAAAAGCGATTACATGTTTGCTTTGTTACGTGCAAATTTTGTGCTTGTTTTCGTGCCGTTGTTATCGTTTTGTCAGATTTTCGATCTTTCATTTCCTTGTGCAAGTTGCCCCTTTTTGGTTTGTATTGTGGTAGAATGTGGTCTGGAGAAGCTTGTGAATAACACCGAAAAACATTAAAATATCGTCCACAATATTCCGCAATTTATTTTTCATCGTGTAATTGTCTTGTGTAATTTTATTTTAGCTGGTTGTACTAGGTCCTATAGTGAAGTCATCTTTGTACTGATGCTTCAAAATTGTATTCAGCGTGAGTGTATATCTGGAAGTATGTGTATGTGCGTGTGACTTTGAAATATAGCTTAAATATTTACCTCTGTCGTTTAAATTTACAGCAAAATTTTAGAAAAAAAAGTTGCATTCTCCGTCTCATGTTGACCTGAAAACTTCTCTTCGTTTATCTCGAACGTGCTATAAGCTAAATGGTTTAGGCGTGCATCTTAGTAAATAAATTTCCATGAAATTGTCCCAATTTAGTCTGATGAGAGAAGTCGTAACTAAAAATATTTGTTTTGCAAAACACTGTATATTCTATATGATTAGGTAATTCTACTTCATTGAGATTTGCTTCAAGGCTTGCTTGAAGTTCAAGCAAGACAAAACAAAACAACAAAATTAAATTGATTTTTATATGACGCACAATAAATTTTTTGACAATTTAGCTGGAAACCCATATTTTAATAAGGTGATAATGCATATAATTGATAATATTTGGATATAATGAAAAAAAAATTGTAAATATAAAATTCAAGTTGTTGGCGAGACGTGATTTTGAAAAATATAAACACTTATTCTCTGCTCTTAGACCGCAATGAAATGTTTTCTCGATTTTTCTTCTTCATTTTTCTTTTATTGTGTTGGATTGTGCTGTGCTTGATGTTTACTTGAACGCTCTCCTTGATGCCCTTAATTGTACGCTGTTTTTGATGTGCTAATTATTACAAACCACACTTTTGATAAAGTTTCATTATTTGAAACTATGGGTGATTTATTATTAAACGATTTTCTTCGTGTTACCGCACTGCGGCTTTAGTTTGCTTTTATTGTATTATATTGCTTCATTTCTAGGAAAATTGTTTGGGTGTTAAATTGTGTAAGAAATCTCAGTAAGACCATACAGCCATAAAAATACATGATAGCTTTGCTCCTTCTAATAACTAATGAACAATTAAACAGTTAAAGGTTTAGTGCTGAATTTTATTTGCTGACACAATGGATGACTTTGCTTTGATTATCAAATACTTTGTGTGAAATATAATGACAGTACAAAAACAATTATTGTAACGATATACGTTTGGTTGTGTAAGAAATATAAGAAATCAATAAAGTCATAAAATTGCACAATGGCTTTTGTCTTTGTGCAAATTAAAATATTTTGAAAAGTATAAATACACCGTCGATGTGGTTTGCGATACTCATTGTCAGTTTCAGTGCTTAATTTTCCGTATCAAGCACGTTCTCCTTAAATTTTCAATAAAAGCGGTTAAAGGTGACCATGATTGTCCTTTGCTGGAATAAACTTTTATCTGATTATCAAATATTTTGTGTGAAATATAATGCAATTACAAATACAGGTGACCATGATTGTCCTTTGCTGGAATAAACTTTTATCTGATTATCAAATATTTTGTGTGAAATATAATGCAATTACAAACACAACCGATATAAAAAGCCTTTTAACACAGTTTAAATTTTATGTGTCAGAATTTCTATAAACGCGATCTACACATTTAAATCAGTAAATTCGAAAATGAAACTATTAGGTGGATATTTAATTTTAATATTATATATAAAAAGTAAAGGACATTAGAACGAGGAAAAGTTTTATATATCTAAACTTCCTCATACCTACAGTTGGGGCAAGTCCTCTATTTAAAAGATTTTAAGTCCTCTAGTCAGAGGACTTTGAAGTGATCTAAATGGAGAACTATTATAGTCCTTTAGTTAGAGGACTAATCAGTGCTTTTTTTAAATATCCCTGGCACCGCTCGGATTTAAACGTCCGCACTTTCTTAATTTTAGTTTTAGATAGAGCAAAAAAATTTAGAATTTTTTCACCCAGGCGTTTTAAAATCTACCGTGGCGTTTAGGAGTAAAGTAAAATTAAATGTTGTTACCTGTTAAACATATTCACATCAACATCTCAATAACTATTCAATTAACTAAAAAACCGTATTCAACAAAAAATCTAACTTATTTTTTTAGAACCTAATGCGTATTTTTCTTTTAATTTTTTCCGTCATGTGTATAAATATTTTCCGTTTTTACATTCAATTTTAAGTTACACGTAAACGCCACGGTAGATTTTAAAACGCCTAGGTGAAAAAATTCCAAATTTTTTGCTCTATCTAAAACTAAAATTAAGAAAGTGCCGACGTTTAAATCCGAGCGCCGCCAGGGATATTTAAAAAAAGCTTTGATTAGTCTTCTAATTAAAGGACTATAGTAAAGCATTAGTACTATTAAATACTTATAGGATTTCATTCTGTAGTCCTCTAACTAGAGGACTAAAGTTCTCTATTTAGATCACTTCAAAGTCCTCTGACTAGACTTAAAGTCTTCTAAATAGAGGACTTGTCCCAACTGACCTACGGCGCAGCTCGATATTACCATGTTCATGGCCGTAGGAACTAGGGATAAATCCCCCAAAATGCAGTCATTTCAAAGTGAAGGATAGGAAGTAGGATGGACCATAATGTAGAAATAGAAATGGGAATTCCCCCGCGTCCCCCTGTTGTTTCATCCCAAACCATGTATATATGCATCAAGACATGTGTTGGAATGATTTGTTAAGAAACGCAACACAATCTCTGACCTGCAATAACTGTATATGTGTGCGCTGTTTATACAATTTTAAATATAATATAAAACGGTGTAATCCACCTTCGTGAGAAACTACGGAGAGCAAATCGTGCCACTACATTGGCTTGTTACCTATTTACTTTCCATACAATTTTACAGACATTTTTTTAAAATTGTGGTACCCTATAAAATTATATTTGCAATTATTTGTAGTATCCTGTTTGAGTTTTAACAATTAACAAACTTTGGTGCGAGCCATTTTTTGAAAATATTGTGCCCTCGAGTTTCCCAACCCTTATATATGACCGTCTGAAGAAAGTTTCAGCGAAATTCATCTATTCCCTCAAAAGTTATGATTCCATACATACAGAAGAGGGACAAACGAACAAACAGACGGACGGACAGACTGATAAACATACTGATTGCATGAACCAAATCATAATTTGAATTTTAATAGGTAGTATTCTGTTGGCCTGAGGTACCTACGTGCAAAGTTTCAGCGGAATCCGTCAATTTCCTGAAGAGTTATCGTGATTACAGACAGACAGACAAACATACTGATCGCATAAACTACATCAGCGTTAAAATGCTCTCCGTAGTTAATAAAAACATAGGGGCTAAAATTTGACTAATATATGTTCAAAAGGCCTAGAGTAATGCAGAGTTATGTGTGTTAGAGTGGGAGAGAGGCTGACGGGTATAATGTAATGACTGCTTTACTTTTATTGTATTGTATTACTTCATTTCTAAGAAAAGAGTGTGGGTGTTAAATTGTGTAAGAAATCTCAGTAAGACAACCATGCAGACATAAAACTACATGATGGCTTTGCTACTTCTGTCACTTTAAAAATTTGGAGGGGTATAAATACAACGTCGGTTTGGTTGACGGTACTCAGTTTCACTTAAATATCCACCGGTTAACGATGAATTTTCGCTGTTGTGATAACTATTTGTTTTACCTTATTTCCCATCCCATTTTACTGTTTAAAAGACCTTGCGTTTAGTGCTGAATTTCATTTGTTG
>JAHZNE010003395.1:0-20777 GCA_027744055.1 Callyntrura sp. NNG-2020
CGTATCACTTACACGTAACAGCTTTTCGTTGGTTTTCTTTCGTTGACAGACATGCAATCCGATCTGATCATGGTGTCCATCAACTCCACATGGTATCATATAAACTCTTTTCTGGATACTATATTAGACAATAATAACTGCCTCTTTTGTTATACGCACATAAAATGCATAGTGCAATGCAATTGAGCTTGTTATTACGAGAACATGCCTGGGCTGCCAACACGAAAAAATAGAAGGAAAGGGGTTAGCTTGTTTTTACAATGAGCCATGATATATTCCCTATGAGATAAAAATTACCAGTTTTATAGGAACACTGCATATTCAAGCTAACATATACAGATATGCCCATAATATACCCACTCTACATATTTACATATGTTTGATGCATAGGGGGATATAACAGCACCAGAAGAACAGAAACCGACCGAGAGAGTAGAGCTGTCATTATGATGATAATATGGTGATGGGTAGTTGTTGTATATACGGGGATCGCTCCTTCGTTTGTAAGTACAAAACGGGAGAAAAAAGAGATGGAACGAGAGCAAGAACGGGTGAGAGTGGAGAAAAAAATGAAGGGTTGTTGTGTTGTTTATATGGGGTTGAGTGGTTTTGGTGTTGAGTGCCTGTCTGTTTTTGACAGGTTGGGCCGAGAGGGAGGTCACATTACGAGACATAATTATTGCCCTTGTGATATGCGGTCCCAAAGATGAAGGCGCCGACTATTTTCCCTTTTACTATTACCACTATCACTACTGCTGCTGTTGCTTTATGAGAAGATGAGTTCTTTTTACCTTCATCATCATCACATCTCATCATCTCTTACAAAAATACTCACTGGCTACAGCACAGGAGAGAGAGAGATAATGATAATATATATCTCTTTTGTGTACTTGTGTACATGCATATGCATGTGCGCTCACATACGTAGACACACACTCTGACTAGAAAAAGGTGAAATTATGTGCTGTTAAGCCAATAAATTATGCTTGCTTACATTATGCACTCTTGCACTACACGCACAAAACTGTTATGTATGTATAATATTATGTTTATCGTCTGCTCTTCCTTTTGGGATTATTGCACGGAATGAAAGGATATATTAAGTGTTGCTGTCAAGATTATCATCAGTGTAATCAGAAGAAAACTGGGTTTACTCTAAAAAGGATCGAAATCTTGGGTTGCATAATGTATGCTCACTGGACACATCATCATAATCATTATAATACCAATGTTCTATCAAGCCTGGCAACCGCCTCCTTTTTAAAACCTCCGGAGAATATCAACACTGTAATCATTCAAATTATGCTTACAATCACAAGCGTCGTCGTACCACGGAATTTATATATCCAGTATGTAAGCCTTGAATGCCCCAACCATCATCATCAAGATACAGTAACATCATTTATAATAACAGATTACATGGGGAGATGTGTTTACCATTTCTACCATTTCATTCCGTAGAAAACCTACATGCCTTGAGGTTCACCATTGCCACCAGCAGTACCACCGCCAGCTAATCATCATCAGGGAGCTTTATACGATACATGAAGTGTATAGGCATTACCTGAGTTTAGGTATAATAGTAGCTGTAGAATGTGAAACATGTAAATAAATAAGCAGTCGTCATTCCGAGTAGGACAAGTAGTTATTTTATAGCATTAAGACTAGGCCTAGCTTATCATTACACTAATCAAACGATTTTTCTGGGATCGACCTCCTCTACTCCATTCTAGTTAGAGAATGATCATCCTGATGATCCCTGGTCTTCATTTGTGTTTTATGGGGAGACACGTTGTCAGTGACGAGGCCGACGCCTGAGACGACGACGACGGTGAAGGATGACTAAACTGGAGCGGTAAAATGAAGAAAAATGACGATAATGGAGGTACTTGGGGATACGCTTGGTTGCACTCCAGGGCAAGGTTTGCTATTTATCATCCTTATGCGTGTAAAGGCTGGATTGTCCCTTCAAGGGGTGTGTGGATTCTCGGCGGAAACTAAACTTGTAAATCCTTTAAGGTAATTTAAAGTGTTGACGGAAGAGTACTCTAGTTACTCACTCTACGAAAAAAAGGAAGAAAAGAAGAAAAAATGTAATGTAACGTGTGTAACATAACAGCACTACAGACAGATATACCTACGCAGAGAGACAGCAGAGCAGCATAATATTTCAATTCGAGTTTCTCGACAGAGTAATGAAGAAAAGATCATGACAGGAACTTTGCCTTTCCTCCACAATACAACGGCATATTTTTCAAAGCGTTTCAAAAGTAATTACAAAAGGAATTTTGGAGCTGTCTTAAGAATTCCTTTAACTCTTCTCTCCCGTCTTCAGTGTCTCACTTGACAAGTTTTAAATAGAAAGGAGTTGGAAAATACGAGTAGGCATTTATACAACCGTCGCCAGGAGTAGTGTAGTGTATTTTGGAATATATTGTGCATCCTGCTAGACTCGCTATTACTTCATCGGCGCTGTTGTCTGTCGGTTTAAAACCCCTTTCCCCACTCTTTGCAAATTCACTGTGAAACATTGTTCAAGTTGGGATTGGGAAGTGTAAGGAGGATGCCATTTTTCTATTGCTGTAAGCTCACGTTAGTTTCAAACTGTCACTTGACGAAATTCCAAAGCTGCTAACGAGTGACAAGGACTAATGCTCTTGTGAAGATCAGGAGGAGGATGATGATGACGATGACACTTTGTAAAGTATATGCATGTGTATGCATGCCTGTTTAATAGCACATTATTATGTTCGTCCCTGTCTATACACATGATCAGTTTAGATTTCAAATTATATTTAACACAAAATGCGTGATCCGATAATGTGCGACCCACAAGAAGTTTGAAATTACATCTACGAGTTAAATACTACCACATTGGTTGAGTCAAATGCGAAATGATAGGACAGACAGCACAGTGGCGAAGGAGTGACACGATGATGACGATGATGATGATGATGATAATGATGATGGTGATGAAGATCGACGAGAAAAGGAAGTTTAGTAGAATTTTCAGCAACACCGCCACCATCACTGTTGTTGCTACTTACGCTAGGGTATTTCAAGTGAGCTGTCAGAGATTATTATGACAGAAGGCATAAAAGAAGGATGATCACACCATGACACAATATAATGATGATGACGACGGCGATTACGCAATAACTGTAATAGCTAAAAAGTGCAAAGATGCCTATATAATGCACGCTACGCTATATTCTTATTAGGCAAGACGATGATATGTTAAATGTGCACATCACTACATCTCCGCAGGGTAAATGGGATTGGATTGGAATGATAACTTGTGGTGCGTGGAAACTTTTGTGAAATATGTATCAGCATATTAACGTCGCAGGGTCCTCTATATAATATTGAGAAAGATTTTTGCTGTGGCACATATGCATGCAGGCGTTATTATACCACTCAACTGGTTCCAATCAAATCCGAAAGTATTAAGTATAGCAAGCTAACTTCCTTCCTGACGATGATTACGATGCTGCGATGATTTCCACTGGTGAGTTTTATTATAACAAAGTAGAAAAATGAGCGGGTGAGAAGGAAAATATATGGGGAGAGTGGCGTAGTGTGGTGTGGCTGGGAGCATGATCATGTTCATGGCACTCCATTCCACTCTTTTAACTTTATCCTCTTCAGGGCAAACCATAATAATAATATCGCACATATTTTACTTAAGTGGATTCACAAGTTACAAGCTTTACACTACTGACTCCGCTCTCTGGAATGACACCAGAGAGCGATTAGTGCTCATATATCATTGTCAGTGTCAAACATCTTGAAAAACGGCTGTCAGCCTTGTGAGTGCGGAGGAAAAAACTTTATTTTAAAGAAAAGATAAAATATTGCAGATTGAAGACGATGAGGAGAAAAATGCAAATGTGAACGGGATAGAAGGAGCCAAGCCAAATATAATATTTTAAGAAAGACATGAGCAGCCAGAGAGAGGAACGGAGGGAGAGAGCAGGAAAAGTTGAACAAGGCTTGATGAAGACGATGAAAGGAAAAGAGCAGACGAAAAGAAGGAGCGATGAGTTATATGAAGTGTACAGTGGTATGCCGTACCACATTTGAGTGGAAGTATAAGCTATCTCTCTCTCTCTCTACAGCGCATATTACAATGCATAGCATAGCGCATCCCAGCGTATAACATTTTTGAAAAATTGAAAAGTCAAACCAAATGTTTAACATCACTCGTTTAATGATACTTTTTATGTGTCATACTCATGTTATGCCTGCTATTATTTCGAGAAAAAAGGTTTATGAAGTGAAGATTGAGAAAGTTGCTGAAAGATGGAGCGGAAGATGAGATATTGACTTGTGAGGCTCCATTTGTTCGTCAATAATATGTACAACAGCCATTTATCACGACAGGGAAATAGTTGCTGCTCCAACATTTCCTCTGTGCTGCCTTGAGAAACTAGTTGCGTTGCGTGTTTGTGTCTATGAGGTGCTCTGGTGACGACGACGACGACGTTTCTTTCAGACTTGCTCGATACTCCGTGTGTTATTCCCTGTGGAACAATTTCGTTTCAAAAAATGCCCAATGTCATCCATTTGAAATGTTGCATGATTATTTTTATTTGCTACTTTCAAATTCCAACAACTGAACGTGCTAAAGTTGGCAGTAAACGGTAATTGATATATGGCTTCGTTTGGGACCTTTGTGTATTATGATTATATTATTATTAGTGGTTTTGCTGCTACATCTCTCCTCGCGGTTCTCAATTTAAATACAGTCATTCTTTCTACGACAGCCAGCGAAACATTTCGTCGTCGTCTTCGTCATCATCACCACCACCCCTGAATGTTTTCTGTAACTGATCCCAGTCACGAAAAGTGACCATTCTCATTCTTCTTCTTTCCTCCTTTTGTTGCCTTTTTGCTTTTCTCATATACGCTGGCATGATGACAAGAGGAATGCCATATTTATACCAGCACTAGCAGCAGCAGCACAAGTTATTTAGCAAATTTCATAAAGACCAAAGCAGTGAAGTCATGGTCAGAACGTAACAACAATAAAATGGAATAAAGGCTTGAAGGCATATTACATTATTATGAAAATTGTACACACACACATGACCCATAAGAAGATTGGCTGTCGTCGTTGTTGAAAGTCGTGAGTGAGCTTTCACGTAATTTTGCGTTACGTAGTTTATAGATATTCCCCTCTTCTGCTAGCTTACTAACTGCTGCTGTTGCTGTCAGATAAAGTTGCAAAGATTTCCATTAAAATATATTGCATTCCACCGGTACCACCACCATATCAGCATACACAAAAGGTTAGTCTGTATAATAACGCATTTTATACTGTATCCTATGACCTGGCGGCTTGTTTTTCACTCACATAGAGAGGGACTGAAAGAAGAAAACGGAGAATTATGTCTTTATTACATTCAACGAGGTGGCATGATAAATAGCATGGAGGAGAAGACTTGCGCACTTGACTCATTTTTGGCTTAACTCACAAGGCACCCAATAAAAGTAATTTTCTCCTGTAGCTCTACATATTTTAGCCGTCATGTGTGTGAGTGTTTCTGTAGATGGATGAACGACCATATATTAGCAGAATCGGTTGGGAAAAGTAAATGGATTAAACGACCGCGCTATAGGAGCTCACATATCCTCACTCACCACCGAATTTGTGGGATTTTCTCTTCTCCAAGAAATGCCCCGCTAACTGCTTTAACACGTATTTTAGCAGTTACAATAAAAGCTGCGCTTAAACAGACCGACGACGACAACAAGGGTGGAGGATGGATAGAGATGGATGGATTATAACAACATTGTTACATAATAAAATAATATTAACGATTATGAGTCCAGTTTTTGAAATGCGAACTGCTCCTTTCTTTTTTTCCCTTCTTATTATTTTTGCCTGGTCAAACAAGATTAGAACCACTTTGGAGGATCAACAAGCGAGCGAGTTTTGATGCATTGGCAGAGAGTGACGGTATAAACAACCACGCTCTACCACACCACAATAACGCGGGATAATGCCAGGCAGTGGAGAAAATGGATCATGTTTAATCGCCATCAAGGTTCTGGCTTCTACCATTATTCTCCTTGTATATAATACCACCACCGTCATCAAGATAACCAGTGCGCCTGGTCTGGCCTTATTGTGCCTTATNCGCCATCAAGGTTCTGGCTTCTACCATTATTCTCCTTGTATATAATACCACCACCGTCATCAAGATAACCAGTGCGCCTGGTCTGGCCTTATTGTGCCTTATAGGAACGGACAATTCATTTGTAAAAGCAGACCAACAAGTTAAATTACAAATAGAGATGGATATAACATACCTATGCTGCCTACGTACATTTTTATATATAACACGTCCCTCTCTATTACCTACATATTACCTTGATATAGACGATTTTAAATGTGTAGTCGAAGCGTACTCAGTCAGAAAACCGTCGTCTTACAATAGTAATAAAATGGAATGTTTTATGTTGTTGATATATTCATTGAATGTGTTCATTATTTTATTACCAAATTGTAATGCAATGCTCGATGAACAAAACTTGTTCTCGGAGTGATTTATTTACACGTTATTACCATTTCACTCGTTTGTTACTTCTCCGTCTAACAAATATTATTGTTGCAATGCTGTTGGGCTTTTTCATATCCGAGCGAGAGAGTATCAACAGCCACGCCACTGCACTCTCGAGTAAGAATACATATTGATATATAGAGAGATGTATATATAGGCTATAAGAGCATAGGAGTTCACAATTTACCGAGCACGATATATTACGATATATGCCAGTGCGGTATTAAGTGGTAATAAATGCGAGCATTCATAAATTAATACGATATATGGTACATGCTCACATTTGTTCAGATTTTTTTGTATTTCTTCGGTGTTTCTTAGTATTGTTTAAGTAATACTCTAACTGCGTCAGCGTCATCATCATCGTCACCCATCTATATAGTCTCTGCCAGGATAAGTTTTCCTAGTTGTCCAACAGTTTATCCCTTGAAGGCGCAAACCGGGGATTATTATTACTTTTTTTTCTTTTGGGGAGTTTGCCTGGTGACATATGGCATAAAGTCGACCACTTTATTGCCGTCGTCATCCTGCCTAGTTCATCCCCACCACAGAATTGCCAATAATAATCGTACACGAACGGAAACTCGTGTAGTTAAGACGGTGGACATTTATGGTCAAAAACTGGTCGGCTCGTTAGAGAAGGCGATTGCATGGTGAAAGGAAAGGATCCGGGGTAGTGGCGGTGCGGCCAATAATAATTATGGCACATATAATAATAATAATAACAATAACTAGCCGGATTAAATCTCATTTTATGACTGTTATGCTATTTTCTACTTTACAGTGGAGGTGAAAGGGAGCTGTTATGATCGGGATTAAAAATGTTCCATATTAAAAGAAAAGGTTGTGTGGGTTGATCACAGCGGTATCACTTGTTGTCGCTATTGAACCACGTTCTACTTCTGATCTGAGCTTAGTTTACCTCTGTACATGCCTGCTCGTATGCATGCCGCTGTAGCAGAACTATTATAGAGAACGTGTTTAACTGTACTTTGGGCGACGACAATGAACGTGGCACTGTTACACATAGGAAGTCACTGGGCGGTAAAGCAATAATAATTGGAATTGGGAAAATGTCCATAAATAGAGAGACGAAAGAAGCACATAAAGCTCGACAGTTTGTCGGTTCGCTAAGAAGCAGTTAAGGACGAGAAAATAAATAAAGTAAGATTATTATGTAGCTGTTGTGTGTTTATGATTGTACCTCCTGCCTTCTCTTTTCACTCTGTGTGTAGTGTATATACTCGAAACATAACCAGCCAACAAGCTTCAACATTAAGAATGTCTTCCCTTGGCTACTTTATCGGCCCAGAGAAAGTTTTCCTTGTTTCGGGTATCCTAACACCATAACACCTTCCACTCAAACACAACAAGACTTGTATTTTGTGAAACGGAACATTAAATAGCTACTTCTCATAAATAAATGTTTATTCAACTTGGGATTCCGCTCGTGGAGCTGCTGCTGTAAGTGCGACTACTACTTGGGAGATGAGATAGTCTCCGCTGGACACTGGGTTGTTATTTCTTTGAAATGGTGTCATAATTATTTTGCCGTTGGCACCACCTTGTAATACTAAACAAAAGTATTTCATGTATGACATGAGATAACATTTTATAATACGCGTCTTGTTGACTTTCGCTCCTTGTTCGCATCTCGCACCAACTTGTGATATTCTTCTACTAGCTGAGCTGGTACATCTTGAGCTTAATATTTTATTTCAATATCACCGGGAAACAAAAACCACCCATTGTGGCTGATTTCCACTGCTGCTACTACTACTACTGCTTCCAGCAAGCAGAGCACACTGCTAAAAGACGACACAATATATGTTCTTGAAAGTGGAGAGACGAAGAGAAAACAAGCTACAGCAAACCAGCTTCTTTTCGGTCGGTAAACTTTTATTAGGATTATTTACTGTTCAAATAAAATGCATAACTACTTATAGGTATGTTTATGTGTGCATGCACAAATACAAACACGTACCTACACAATGACCACAGTAGTATCCTCCTCCAGAGAGAGAAAACGGTGGGGTTGCAATATATACCAGGATTTGGGGAAAAGGATGCGGAAAATATAAACATAACTTACTAAAATTGTACGTTACCTACTAAATAAGCGCCACGACTAGGTACGTTTATATAGTAGCGATGGGCATTTGATATAATGATAAAAGTATTATAATTATATGCGTTGTAATATTATGCTACGGTTTTATGCACATGTTCTTCTGCTTTTTGAAAAGGGTTTTGTTACACTGGTCATAAACGTCCAGCGACTGAAGAAATAAAGCAGGGGAATATTATAGCTATTAAAAGCGGCAAACAGAGAGAGAGGCTTATTCTCGCAGTTGTGTTGCTGTTGTTGTTATTTTACAAAACGTTAAACGCTCCTTGGGACTACTGGCGACTTTTGTCCAATTTTGTATTTACCAGAGCTCCTCTTATCATTGCTTGGTACTATTATTGTGGCAGTGGTGGATTTTAGAAATACTAAATGCAAACACGTAGGTATTAACACATATACCACCCTACTTATTTTACGATGGGCTTGACATTTTAGCTTGTTTTATGATTATAATGACGTGAAAAGAAGGGATTTTTATAGTGGACTGGTGAGTAGTAACAAACAGCAAGGCATAAAGTGCATAAAAAAGAGTGAAAAGGGAATCATATAGTGAGAGAATAAAAAAATGACAAATGGAGAATAAGCACTTAAAATACAGGAACACGTGATGTTCATTATCATTTGGTGGTGTTAGTGTACTGCTGTGGTGTTGGTGGTGGTGGTGGCG
Source organism: Callyntrura sp. NNG-2020 (assembly GCA_027744055.1). NCBI lineage: Eukaryota > Metazoa > Arthropoda > Collembola > Entomobryomorpha > Paronellidae > Callyntrura > Callyntrura sp. NNG-2020. Next base: position 9,362 of record JAHZNE010003395.1, read on the forward strand.
AGGGAGAAGAAAACAGAAAAAAGAGTGAATGAATGCTGGCCAGTGATAAGAAGGATTACACACATAAAATTACAGATTTTGTACTTTTTAAATAGTAAAAAGACTATAAAATAGTCAAAAGCGGCGATTGTTATTCATGTTGGGGGATTTTATGGCGCTTTTGGAAGGAATAAAAAAAGTGAGCGAGCGAGAGAAGTGAGTGAGCGATAAATAAAATCCATGGAGTACTGCTTATATGTACTTTTGTAGAAAAAATAAGGAAGATTAGTTTCTTTACCAGAATATATAAAATAAAGTACGACGGCACAAACGGTGATTTATGTGGTGATAAAAACATTTTTATTTCGTGACTTTTTGCCTTTTTGTCATGCTTCATAAGGACAAAATATATTGTTATTATGCTGCGTGAATGCCATGCAAGATAGGCTAGAGACGGATGATATTTTGCGTTTTAAAGATGAGATTGTCGCAATCAAAGTCCTTTTATATGGCTTGTTTGAATAAAAACAGTCTCTAATTAGTTCTAATTGGGGCAAGGAACCGTATAATCAGCAAGAAGAGGACAGGTCTAATAATTTTTCCTTTTGTTCATTAGTAGTAAATCAAAAGATTGATGACGATGAGTATAAAATGGCAACCTGAAATTAATTTTTCTTATTTGTTTTCATAAACTGAAATAATAAAAAAAATTGGCCAATGTCCTTCTCTCGTAGCAGAGTGCAGCAGCAGTCAAATAGGTGAAGTCCAATTAAAAATGGACAAGTAAGGAACGTCAAACCCGTCCCCTAATTTATCCACCTACCTGTGTAACATTATGCCTATAACGTGGAACGTTGTAATAATAATCATAACGTTCTTTAAAAAAGACAACTAATCAAAGCAACACGACATTTAATCCTATTTAATTATTTTCTCCGTTGTGATCTATCCATTTATGGACAGCAAGCCCTTTTTTACAAAATTACTTTTTCTGCCGCCAACATCCCATCACTCACTCAACTACATAATATCAAGATGCTGCTGCTGATGATGATGATAATGATGACCGTCGCCGTCACACAGTGTACGACAGCTCTTTATACACACACAACTTCACGCGGCAGCAGCTATGTCAAATTTGAAAACAAGAAGTTGCAGCTGTTGGTAGATTTGTAGCTTGTTGTAGTAATAATAATAATCATTATTTTAATTTTAGCAAAGTATATTATAACTTCAATTATTTGGTGATAGGTTGCCGACATAGAAGTCGGAGAGCAGCAAAGCGCGCAGCCTCGAAGAAGAAGAACAGAAGACACGCTTTACTATATATGCAGTCTGTTTGTGTGCGTGCGTGTGTGTGTGTGTGTAAAAATGTAGTAAATGACAAGATGATAACCTGTTGCTGAACTGTTCAACGAGAGTCATGTCTCCCAGTGCTTTTCTGTTACGACAACATTATCATAACATATCCTTTTTTCCATCCTGTGTGTGTGTGTGTGTGTGAGCCTTTTGCTGTGCCGCTTTACAAAAAGTATAAAAGCCCGAGTGTGTGTGTGTGTGTGCGCTCGTGCTGTTGTAAGTATCCACTTCAATAATGGTGCGACGCACATTTCTTTATACCTTATTTTTTTTACTCCTCTCTCAAATTATTTTTTAGTTGACGACGATGACGATCACCTATCGTCTTGCTGTTTGATGGATGAATGAATGGCGGTGTAAATCTTTCTCTTTTCTAAATACTTATATGCCGATATCACCATCCTCATGATCAATTTCAACAAGTTTTTTTTCTTCTTCAAGTTGTCAAAGAAGAAAGGGAGAGGTGCTCGCTCACACAGCCTCTGAAGCATAACTATATATACACGATTGGTGTGGTATATAGCTGTATTAGTTAGTAGAAACGTTATTAATTTTATTATTAAATAACTTCAAATCAAATCACGTACAATCTGCCAAGTCGGTGACAAGTAAAGTAATAAGAAAATGGATTTAAAGAGAACATTAGACGCATACGAAAAGGAATTGCATGATTAGTGGAGAGAGAAGGTAAGGCATATAAAGGACACCATCGTCACAGCGAGAAGGAGAAGAGAGAGAGAGAGAGAGAGAGAGAGAGAAACATGTAAGCTCCCATCATTGCCTGGTTATCGCTAAACTGCTTTTACTTCTTTTGGTCGGATTAACTCGATTAGTTTGGTTGTCACCAACATAACTGCTTCATGGTTCGTGTCAACAATTTAAATGGCAGATAGGCTAATATATTTTACGCTTCAAGACGACAGCAACAGCAGCCAAGAAAAGAGAGAAACGCCGAGTTATATACACTTTTTGGTCGTATAGGTATGCGCTTATGTATGTACGATGGTGTGTGACGTGACAAGTTGGCACTCATTTGGCAAAATCTTGTTTTCTTTATTTTTTTTCTTTCGTTTTGCATCTTGTAAGTGGTAGCCATAATATGAGCATATGTCTTGTCATTAGAAGCTTTTTATCACCGCGAATGCCTCCGATGTCACGACAAAACTACAAAACAAGCAGCAGCAGAGAAGAAGACCTTTTAGATGTTTTTATTTCCATTTTAAACATTTTCAATAAAATATCGCCGCAATTTTATTATACAGCGTTCGTTACATAGGTATATAAATGTTTACCTCTATGTGCCTTTGTACTTGTCTCGCTCGCACTCTTCTTCTGAGTGTATATATTATGTGTGTGTTTGAGGAGTTTTGCTGTATCGCACCAAACACCAGTCAGAAAAGTTTTCAAAAGAAAAGACGAAAAAAGTTGTTGTTTGTTGACAGTAAATCTTGCACAGTCGTGCTTACGACTTGACAGTAATTATTATATTTTTTCCAACAGAGAGATTTTTAGTGACTCATTTTATGAGAAGTCATTATAATAGTGGTAGTTGTTGTGGTAGTTGAAGAAGTAGTTAGTTTTGTAAAATGGATGTAGTGTCTAATGGGTGAATGGTGAATGCTATCTCCCAGTATCATTTTCGACAATCTTTATTATCCATGATTCATTATATTTTGACTACGACCAGAGGCAGAGGAGATCAACACAGAGACAGACAAGTCACAAAAAATCACGCGATGTGTACTTTTTATCGTTTAAAAACGTTATTTATCGATTTATCCCATTCTCCCGTTTACCAGATGATGAGCAGTATTTGCATTGCATTCAAATTTTCTTTAAAGACACATGTCCGTCCTCGTCGGTTTAGCAAAATGAGGAAAAACATCATGGAAGTAAGTGACGAGCCTGAGGAAACCATGCGTTTGTTTTTGCGTTGTTTTCGGGGAATTTATTGCAGGCACATAAAAATGTGTTGGCAGTAAAGTGCAAAGAATGCAAAAACATTATGGTGAGTTGCCTGAGCATGCAGCATGTACACATGTTGTATATGTACCTTTTTATGTGCCCTTTTAACGCGGACGTGGAAATTCATGTAAATCCCGTCATTCAAGAAATCCAGTTTCTGGGTTTCCAATATTCGCTTTACGGAAGCTCTGCCTATTTGATGTAGCGATATTTTGGAGATATAACCGGGATGTTCGTAAGATTTTCCACGTCCAATTTTACTGACAACCAGTGTAAGATAGAAAATTGACTTTTTTGGTGAGAGAAATTGGATCGTAAAATTCATCGGATATTTTATACTTTTTTGCAGTTGTCAAGCTAAATTAAAAAGTTAATGACTGTGTCTCTTTTACGACTTCTCAAGTCATTCGTACTAGCCAACCGTATGCATCATTGGAGTGAATACACAAATAAAGGGAAACGAGGTGGTAATAAATAACTAAAAAATTGTGAAATGTCTTTGAGGTCATCATCATTGCAAATTTATGTAGAAAACTAGTACCATTTGCCATCATCATCCTGCTCTGCCTAAACAGATTCGGTAATCTTGATATAAAATATACGCACTCTTCATTAACCATAAAAAATTGTCACATTTTATGCCCTTATAAAAATACAGAAGCTAAAATTTATGAGAGTGTCACGATAAAAATCACATTCACAGAAAAGGATGGGTTTCTTCAGGGGTGTCTTCTATTGACGGACTTTCAAAATCAGCCAAAGTCGTACGTAAAATGAATAAAAATCACAATAACAATAAAACTAAATCCATGTTGCAACATTAACTATATAGTCATCAAATTCAATTTGGATGAAAGGATTTATTATGATGATGACCCGCATGACATCCTTAATAAATGCAACAAACAGCGACGATACAAGTGGTACTACCACCAGTACCTAACCTATCATCCCGTGTGTAGTAAAGGTTAAAGTCAACTCTCTAGATGTACGAACATTACATACACGTTCCACGAAACGACCACCTCATCAACTAACGTCATCACATCAACTCAACAGACTATCGTTTTTAAAACAATACAACTCATAAAAAGAAAATAATACTGCCTTTTATATTCATCTTGTTTTCTCGTGAAAAAATAATAATCATAAACAACCAGGAATTTATCATTCTTCTGCAGCACCACCGTCGTCAATCAAACCATATATCTTTCTCTGACAACCAGCATGTTTCACAAGAAGTACAATTTCATGTCAAAAAGTCAGCAGTTCAATCAAAGTCAAACGACAGAGAGATGATCATCAATGACGGTGATGATGACAAGCAGATTACAAAATTAGTAAATCCTGTACACGTAAAACTACAAAAAAGAGCAAACAAAAACTTGATTGTTATTGTTACACTTCTACCTATATAGCCACACAACTACCACCACACAAATCCGTTAAAATAAATGCGCGCACACATAAACACAAACATCTGCTGACACATATGTACTCCTCATTCTCATCATCACAACTTTCTGCCGTTCTCCCAAAAACTCAAAGCGCTAACTAAGCTATTCACTTTGCTTGCACGACTGCCTTTTATCGAATTCGTTTTACTTTCACGTTTTTGGTATGCAAAACGACGCATCACTTGAGAGATCAAGCAACGCCAAAAATTGTGTTTATTGCCAATTGCCATCATCGTCAACATGATTTGATTATTATTTACCGTAATACGTATGCAGCAGAATCTATAAACAACAAAAAGATTTCTTGTGAATCACATCATCGTAGTCACAGGCGCAGCAAACGACAAACGTTTGAGTATGAGGTCGTACCTACCGAAAACCAAAGAGTCCTTTATTTTTTTGTTGCTTTCCTAAAATGTGTCGCCGTAAACACAAACAATAAAATTGTATGGATGCGTCACCCGATCTCACACAATAATCACGAAAAATTATAGATCCTCTAAAAGAAATATATAATGCAGAGTATATACAAGCATAAAATGTAATAAAAATCACGAATGTGTAAACTACGACCAATTTCAGGAATGGAAACGACTTCTTTTTTCGCTGTCCTCCATAAACGAAATCATATCACATCTTTTCGTCGTTTTTTCTCTCTTTTTCCTTTGCATTTTTGCATTTGCACACCCATACCAATAAATTTTCCACGCGTAAATATAAAATGAACTCACGTATGGACGCACGACATAGATAGTAGAATGAAGTACTTAAAGGAAAAAGTGTGCACAATAAAAACACTAAGCAAATAGAAGAGAGCAGAGGGAGAGGGAGTGAGAGAGAGAGAGAGCCAGAAAAACTTTTTTTATTGTGATGGTGAGACATGAGGCATGCTTATCTTTAAATATATTGGTCATTAAGTGTTGTACGCCTGACACAAATCCCCATCGTTGCGACATATTTATGTCGTTTGTTTCTCTATATGTTCGTCTGTTTATTATTATGCGTCGGCGTCGTCGTCGGTCTCCTCAGCTCTCCATTGCCACCACCACCACCACCAGAGGCTTGGTTTTGTCAAGATGAAAAACTTAACTTTATTTTATCTCCCTGCTTCTATATGTACCATTTATGATATGTGTGTGTGCTGATTGCTATTATGCTTGTTCCGTGTTGTTCTTAAATTGTGTAAACGTTTATTTGGTAGGTATGGTAACCCGTTAAAGAGTACCGCGCAGAAATTTTTGAGATCACTATGAGATGCCTGGAATAACCCGTCCGTATGTTTGCAACAAAAATGGAACGAAACCGAGAAAAGATGCAAATTTCTTTGAAATATTTTTTTGATATTCGACCTTTCGACAAAAGATAGACAGACGACGACGGTTTAGAGCTCGTATTTTGGTAACGTTTTGGTAACGAAAGAAAACTAAACGTTTAAAAGGACAAAAGTGTCAGAAGCGGCCAAAAAGAGCATCGCGAGAATATATAGAAAGTGTGCAAAGCTCGAAAACGAGTTTATAATTTTTTTGGACTATTCACGGGAAACAACGTACCTATCATATAAGGAAGCTTCTACTTTGCAAGAGCCGCGCTACTTATTTTTTTCGTTCTTTGCTTGCTCACTCACAAGTTGGTATTCACATTTGCATGCATGCAATAATGGTCTTGACAAAATGTAAATAAGTTTTACGAGCATATAAATGGAGACAGTAACAGTAAAAATGATTTTCTTTTTTCTCGAATGGAGAGAAAATGGGAAATTTGACAAAAAAGGGCGCTTTTAATTAATTTATTTCGCTCATTTATAATAATATCTTTGGTTCCTTGACGCGTTTTCCTTGAAGTAATAGAGAAAAGTAGGTTTTATTTACTTACTGCTTTTTAGGCCCAAATTACATTTACTAGTGGGGTCATTCACAAATGACGACTTTTCTTCGTAATACGAAAAGAGATAGCTGAACCTGTTGTGAGGGCAACCCTTTTTCCAACAAATCAAAATGGCATTGTATTGTGAACGGTTGCCCCCTTATGAATAAGTAACAACAACGGAAGCGAAAAGAGAGCTAATTTACGTCAACATAGACTGCAGTAAACTACCGTGTGTGTGTGTGTGTGTTTTCTAATGTTGCCGCTGCGCCGCTGTCTGTGTTCTTTTTAGCAACCCTGCAGAACAGAGCGGCAGTGACGTTGGCATGGTGGCGGTGGTGTGTTATGCAGTTGCTCGGCTGTTTAGTTAGGGGTAGGAGGATGATATACAGTTTCGATAAAATATCTTGAACTTTCTCTGGCGACTTGAGCTGTCACATTTGGAAAATATATGTGAAAGCTGGGAAACATACTTCTCTTTGGTTTTTTGTCCTATCAACCGCACATGCATTGTAGCCATAGCAGTAACACAGCAGCTACATAACAGTCAAGACTGCCGACGTATACGAACCTTTTTTGTTGTCTGGCCAGAAACAGAACAGTCCTTCTCCACCTCCTTCTCCTCAAAATGACTCGGAGGACATAGAACAGCCAAACAAGCTAAACCGACACAAACTTGTTTTCTAATCTCTTCAACAGCAATAACGGAATGGCACAAGTAGTTTTTATAATGCTTCCTTTTCTCCTAAAAACGGAGTACATATATTTCGGCTAAATTGCTCTTATTATGCATATGTGGAACACTGAGAAAGTTAATATGAACGACTTGGAAAGATTTGTTGCTCTTTCTTTTCTCCTTCGCTCTCTCTCTTTCTGCTGTTGTTGTTGGGTTCGGGAATCCCTATATAGGCAAGTAAAATGAGAAAAACGAGGAAAATGGAAAATGCATATGTAGTGGAAGTGGCGGCGGTGGTGATGGAGTGTGGTGGCGGCATTCCTATTTTATTGTCAAAGAATCGGATAGAATTTCACTGAAACCGTCATCTTTTTGTCTGCCCTGCTGCTTATACCACCTTGCATGTCTTGTTGCCTTTTTCCCCCCATTAAATATACCCACCCACCTATACTCAAATCCGAGAAGGATTGGCAAAATTCATTGCTCCTAAATCACTCCAGGGAGAGAGGAAACTGGCCATTTTGCGTGTCATGTTGACATTCAATATTGCGTGGCGACGTCCAGTAAATATTGCTTCGTTACAATGCTCCAGCTTTCGCTTTAGATCCCTTTTCATTTTGTACTCGCCTCCAACCAAACGTCTGTTTGAGGTAGTTGGACCTGTCTCCAATGTGGATACGATAAACGACATGATAGGTTTTATTGCTACAAACAAGCCGACTTCATTAATATCAGATGCGTAAATATCAAAGGACACAGAACATACGACCAACCAACGTTATGTCTCTGCCTGTCGTACGTAGTCAACTAAACACACTGTGCACATTTGCACTTCCAACTAGCATCTCGTAAAGACCCGTAAAGATTAGCGGCTTTTAGGGTCATTGGACGATTTATGTTACGCAGCAGAATTTACTAAATTAAAGATACGACCAAGGGTCTTTACTTATCTTATGCGTACATCAAAACATGTAGGTGCGATTTAGAATTTTAGTAAAGACCTCCCATGACCGTGTGAACATTGCATTGGTGAATTAATGAACCCGATTTTTATTACGTCTGGGGTAATATTGGAAAAGTACGAACAAACGAACGAGGCTTTGAGCTTCAAGTGCTATTATGGTACAAAATGACTGACAAATCTGGGGGAAACTCGAACGATTTTAATTGAGTTGATTTATATATGAAATCCAGTCAAATATAATTTCCAGGTAAATGATCATAATAAATAAAATTAAGGTCGTTCGCATTCTATGGCAGGCTGTCACTGTTGACTGTGTTGGTCAATTGTTTACAATGAAAATGTTAAAAGCGTTTTCAAAATTCAAAGTACAATTGATTCAGGTACGTGGTACGTTACATCCGACGGAACATTCATCGTTCATTCAACATTTATCGTTATATATCCTACCCTATTTATGTTCGATTGTTACAATATTTTTTAACGTCGTGTCTGCTTGAACACTATCTTTAAAAATCGTGCGATGACGACAGCCTCCTTCATACAAGAATGTGCGTTTCTCTGAACCGCGTACGAAACTCAACGGATATGAGTTGGCATAAAATTTCCAGCTAATCAAATTCCAGTTAATGATGCAAACTGTGTCGCATTTAGTCACACTTTTTCTCCATGCACACACATACGTATTGATACAATCATGCGTCTCCAGTTGGCTCCTTTGTAGATTTCATAGCTCCTCTCTGCAGCAGTATCAGAAGAAGATACTTGTTTTTCGTAATTACAAACAATACCAAATAGAAAAATGTTTTCGAGTCATGGTTCATTAAAAGCAAGAAGTATAATTTATTATTATCTGAGTACACCAGTTACAGTGATTTCGTCAGCAATCACGGGAAAGTAAAGTTGAAATTTAGTAACGATATAGGTGAGTACTTCCAAAAAAGGAAGCTTTGTAATAATGTGTGTTCTCCATTCAATGCCATCACTGTTATCTTGAGTAGATTACATTTGTTCATTCAGTCGATCCGACTCGGTTTTCCCTTTCCCATTGCATTCTCCGCCCCAGTGTTATCTTTCCCTCAAGCTTCATTCGTTACTCATTTTTTCGGCTTTTACTGTTGGAACTGTTGCCGTCGTCATCCTCGAAATCGTGAATCTGCATTTATTGCTGTTATTATGGTATTACAGTTGGAGGAGATAAAAAAAAGTACAAAAGACAATGAAAAGGAGCAGGCTGATGAATGTGCCGAAACGCAGCAAGATGCTGATAAGCTCGTCTACTCATTGTTTTCCCAATGAACAACTCAAGTATGAATACATTTTATATTCCATTGTGATCTTCATCATTGCTCCATTCTGCTGAGTTACCATTGTGGAGAATCTCTCTGGAGAGCAATCAAGAAGAAGAAAAGAGGCAGCAACAGCAAGCCGTCATCCGTCATTCAACTTCTTTTGTCTTTTCGTCTCTTTGCCGTGTATGAACGTTTTTTTTATAAACTGTGTGTGTGATGTAATTTGAAAGCTTTATGCTGTGTTGTAACAGAAGCTGCGAGACTTTCACTTTGATGTTGAGGAGGACGACGACGACGGTGATGATGACGCACTCCTTGAGTGACAAGTGATGCATGACAAGGCAGTTCTACACTTGACAGCACAAATGGAAAACGAATCAAAATCAAGATTGTACAAAGAGTAGGAATTAGTTCAATCCTTAATATGTACATGAGTATATGGATAGAACTACATATATAACATTCCACATTATGCAAGTGCAGATAGCAGCAACATATTTATTTTAAAAAGTACATGTGACTTGCATGTAATGCTTGTCTGTCTGTCTGTCCCCTGTTTCTTGCAAACATAGACGGCATACTGTTACAGTCTTTTTGTTTCAATTAGACATTACATTTTTTACATTTTAGTACGCCAATTAAAAGGTAGATTTCGAAATTTATTGACGTACATTGCAACTATAAATTGCATTTTTAAAGTATTAGATTTTCATTTACAAATTACGTTTCATATGACATCACTCAATGGCAAAATGTGGTATTAATTTTAAGTAAAACACATAGTTTTATTAATTGAAGTGAACAATTTACATATGTGCCATTTATTTTAAGGTCAATTATTTTAATTATTAATTTATTTTATTGATTTTGTGCAGCGCTAGACTTTAATTAATTTTATGAGACTAGATTAAAAGCTAGAATTAATAATTTTGGGTGATTAATTTGAAATGAACTATTAACTAGAGGGATATATGAATATTTGTAAAATAAAATCCTCATTGATTTGGCCTTTGGAGTAAAACACATTACATTGTCTATAACCTTATTAGTTTGCAATACATTGCCGTCTATGTTTGTATGCTGCTTGTATGGAAGTACACCTTACTGGCTTATCGTTTGACTGACACAACTGGGTCACAAAACAACACGGAGAAACTGTGCATTTATTGCTACGTACATATATTCGCCATCTACAGTACCGCAGACAGTTACATAGTTTTAATGTTTTCTTAGCTAAGCATACTGCAAATATTAAAAAACAATTTTGGCTGAGTGTTATTAGATGACTCGCTCATCCATTCAATGATTTCTCTTCCAAGGTTTTCAATGATCATCTTCTTACTCTTATTAATTTTTATTTAAATATGTTCTACAGAAATGTTCTATTTAGAATAGGTACATATCTCGACGAGCAACCTCCCTTCATCGTACCCTTTATTTCTTTTATCTTTTTTATTCCCTGTCGTTTTACTGTTTGCACTCTAATACATGTTGAATTTGATTTATTTACAACAATTGTTAGTTATCAGTGATGGGCACACAATCCAGTGTAAGCACAAATCATCATACAGGACATGGACACTTAAAATGCTTTATTTGATTGTGTTATGTTATGTGAAAGTTTAGCCACCGTTTCTTTATTTGCTTATTTATTTCATTAGTTTGAAATGTCTAACAAGTACGTACCAAGTACGTAAAAGTAAAGCTGTGTAACGAACACGCTTCCGTTTTGTTTCTAAAATAAAAAGGGTGTCATTTATTGTTCCAGAGCAAATAATTAATTTTCCAGAGAATAAAATTATTTTTCCAGAAAACGTCGCTTATCATCTGGAAAAGTTAGGATCCTAACTCAGCCAGAGATTAA